>VWYP01001845.1:0-83322 GCA_013400435.1 Pycnonotus jocosus | reverse complement strand
GGCCCCGGCCAGCTCAGCCCTCTCCGCCCGCCCCGCCGGGCTGCGGCGACATGGAAGGGTGAAGATAGGTACAGACACCCTCGCTCGCCTTTGCCCCTCACGGCAAATGCAGCCCCAGCTCAAGCAGCGCCTGTAGCTCGGCTCTGCCCCGGGCACTATCGTACTCCCACCGCCGNAGGCAGCCGCTCGGCGGAGAGCGCCCCGGGGGCGCCCACGGGAGACGCTCCCACCCACGCGTGCCCGGGGCGCTCCCGCCCCTTCGCTGCCGCCGCCTGGCGCAGCCGCGCGCACTTACACACCGCACACTCACACTCACGCACACTCGCTCCGGCCGCCTGGGCTGCAGATCGCCGCTCCTCGCCCGCCCCGCCGGTTCGCCTCCGCCATGGCAAGCCCCGGCTCCGGCTTCTGGCCCTTCGGAGCCGAGGAGGGCTCTGCAGCCGCCGGGACTCCCGGCACAGGTAGGGGAACGCCGAGCGGCCGGGCGAGACCGGCCCGACGGAGCCGCCGTGACGGCGCTGCCCGGTCGCCGGAGCCCCCTTAGTGACAGCTCGACCGGCGGGACGAAGCGGTGCGGGCGGCAGGGACCGACGGCGACTCGAGCCCGGGCCAGAACCGCGGGGCTCTGCGGGGCAGGGGGTTCCTGGGGAGCGGGGCCAGGGGTCGGGCGAGACGCCCCCAGCCCACGCCCGTCCCCACGGACCCTCCGCTCGATTTTCTCTTCCAGCCAGGGCTTGGTGTCAGGTTGCCCAGAAGTTCACGGGAGGGATCGGAAACAAACTCTGCGGTAAGGACAGGNCGGCTGCGCGCCCGCGGAGCGCCGCGGGACCTGCCCCGCGCCGGGAGGGAGGGGGGCGAGGGTCGATGCTCCGATAATGAGGCCGCGTGTCCGTGTCGCTGTCAAGCTCTGCTCTACGGAGATGCAGAGAAGCCCATGGAAACCGGCGCCAGGGCATCAGCCCCCGGGGTAGCGGAGCCGAGGCCGACCTGCACCTGCGACAAAAAGCCCTGCGGTTGCCAAAAAGTGGACGTGAATTACGCCTTTCTGCATTCAACAGGTAACGGAGCTCCCGGGGCACGCTGATTCTCTAAAACTAACAAGAAAAATACCAGCGGTTTGGTCGGGAAATTGCCTCCGCCAGCGTTGCGCGGAGGCTTGGGGAGGGGGTCCGGCGATGTCTGGCGGTGCGCGGCGGAGCTCTGCGCCCTCAGCCCTGGCCCTCGCCGGGCGAAAAATCACTCAAACAACAACAACAAAAAAAAAATCCCGAAAAGAAAATTCAAGGCAGTAAAATCTCGAGTATTGGAGCCCGCAGCTTTTTCTTTCTAGGGAGCACTGACAGCGTCGACCTTGTCGTTGAGGACCCTCCGATGTGATTAAGGTTGGAGGGGAGGAGGGAGATAGAGCGCTCTCCTACTCATTTGCTTTATTTCGAGATATTTTTCCACTTTATCTTTTCTGACCTTGGAGGTAGCGTCTTCGCCAGTGAGTAGATCCCAGCTCCCCGCCAACATGCGCTGGCCAGGAACTCTCCCGTTTTGTTCGGCAGCCCGGGAGCCCAAATTACGGGCTTTCACTACAATCTGGCTTTGACTGAGCCATCGCTCTTAAACAAAAGCTTTGTATACACCGACAGCCCGCGCAGCATTGCCCCAGAAAAAGGCATTAAATTATCAACAGGTCACTTGCATAAGAGAGTAACCACGAAGATATTTTATAGCAAGGCAAATGACAGTTTTTAGGGTGCTGCTTGTAGCATTTGTTGCTCAGTCTTTATTTCCTACGAGATTTGTTTCCTCCTTTTTCTTGTTTCTCTGCGCTCACTGTCTTAAAAATTGGTCTGAAATATGTGGACAGAACTGGCAATTTAGATAGGATATTAAATCTTGGTTTTTTTCTCAGAACATTCCTCGAATTACAACCTTGCCAATTTGCTTACTAAATGAAAACAAACCCTATTTTTATTGACTACAGTGTAGAGATTTTTTTAAAAATAAACGAGAGAAGGCTTTGTTCAAAATCTGTGCATGTGGTCATAAAACGAAGTTAACTTTTACATTTCTCCATTCCCAGATCTTCTGCCGACATGCAATGGAGAAATAACTACCATGTCTTTCCTACAAGACGTTGTGGACATTTTACTTCAGTATGTGGTGAAAAGTTTTGATAGATCAACAAAAGTTATTGATTTCCATTACCCAAATGAGCTGCTCCAGGAATATAACTGGGAACTGGCAGACCAGCCACAGACCTTGGAAGAAATTTTATTGAATTGCAGAACAACTCTGAAGTATGCAATTAAAACAGGTAATAGCAGTGCTTATTTTTTACCCTGTATGGTCTCATCCATTGATTAAAGGTGTCATTTCAATTTAGCTTGAAACGGTAAAGATTGAAGAAGCAACTGTATTTTGTCAGCTCCAAGTAATTTCTAGCAGAGACAGAAATCGTTTTCCAAAATTGTAAAACACTCCAGCAGATCTATCTCTGTAGCTGTCAATGCAGCCTCGCACACCCTTTCCGGTATAAAATTAATGTGTCTGTGCGTCGGAGTTGCACAGTGTGCCACCGAGCAGACTTTGCACCACCTTCACTGCTTTCTGCCGTTCCTTTTCATCCATTTCGCGTGTGATGATGCCCTGGCCATGGCCTCTTGCTCCCTGCAGAGCGGGGTGCGGCGGGCGCGGAGCTCGGGGCAGACGGGAGCGGGGCAGAGGGGAGTCCGTGCACGGGGCCAGCAGGGACCACCCCGCTTAATGCCGAAACCACAGTAAATGGCCTGTAAACTGGAGCTCTGAGCGGCCATTTCTCTCGTGCCGTGTCTCTCACTTCGCCTGCAGGACATAAAACAAAAAGAGAATTTAGCAGAACCTTACACAGAAATATCGAGGATTTTGTTACAACTTCAGGCTCATGCAATGAAACAAAAATCCGCTTTAACATCCATTTGTTGTTTTTCACTGGGGAAGGTAGGGATGGGTTGACTCCTGCCTGCTTGGGATCCCCCGTTAGTCGAGCCCCCCTGTGGGCTTCGTGGAGGGAAGGCAGCGTGGGGCTCGCCCAGGCATGGGGAAGCGCCCGACTCCGCACCAGGGCCACCTTAAATAAACTGCGGCGGAGCAGGCAGAAAGCGGAGCCGCAATTAGGCTGTCATTGAGAAATAATAGGGAGTCCGGGGAGCTCTTAGTGGGAATTTGAATTACTGAGAAATTGCTTAAAAATAAATGTGAAGCAATTACTGAAAGAGACAAAAGGCTGATTTGTGACTAGAGGTTGAGTGGAAAACAAAAAATCTCAGGTTTTGAGAAGAGAACAGAACAGACCGATCCCGGTAAAGATTATGAGGGATCCTCTCGTTTAGGGGTGGAAATGACCATCCACATGTTTTGATGCATGGGTCGTGTGCTGTTTGTAAAATATTGGATTAAATAGTTAGGTAAATGATTTCCAGAAGAACAAAGTCGATCAGTCCAGTGATCTGTGCGATGTGTCTGGATAGGGCATAGGAAACGTGTTTGCACAGAATGATGTTGAATGTGGCATCTGTGATTCTGGGAAATAAAAAAGCAGGGTTTCTTAGGTGATTTTCATTAATATTTTTTGTTATAGCCTGTTTTCTCATAATAGACCTATTTAATTTGTGCATCCAAAAAAGACCCTTTAAAACAATGTTACTGTTTCCCTTCCTCTCTGTAAATATCGGAGGCTTTCCCATCTTGACATTTTATAATTTGTTTTAATGAAAATAATGTTTTTGAAGTCTGAAAACGGGTGCTGGGGGGATTGTGAAATGTGGTAGTGTGGCGGGATATAGCCCAGGGGGTGCAGAGCCGCCTCGCTTGGCTGCTGTTGCTCCTCAGCACCGTGGGGTGACAACCCCAGCCTGGGAGGGGGTTCATGAAATGCTGGGGTTGAACAATGGCTGAACAATGAAATGTTCCTGAGGGGGTCATGTAGGTTTACACCTACAGCCCTTCGGCGTGTGCTTCGGAGTAAAACACTAGAATTACCCTCGGAGGAAGGACAGTGTGGTGAGGTTTCTGGCGGCAGCGTCTGCCTCCACTCCTGCCGCAAAAGCCCCTCGGACACGGCCCCTCCTGAGCGGCGTTTTGCTGCAGGGGCCCGGGAGGCTGATTGAAAAATAAATTGTATTGCATAGATTAGCCTCACAGCTGGATACCCAGGTCAAGGGATTCGACGAGGCAGATGGCTGATTTTCCGGCCAGGGGCAGGTGTGGGTTGCTCCCAGGTGTTGCCTGCATGCCACGGCTCACTGGGGTGCCCGGGGAAGCCACACTGTCTGCCCCTTTGCCAGCAGAGACGGAATTCTTGCTAAGAGGATGTAAAAGGCAGTGACTGCGAATGCAGGGAAAGATGGGTGTGAAATTCAGTTACTGTGCACTGTACAATTGACAATGGACAGGGGAACTGAAGTATGAGCGCTAAAAAATTGCTTGGAAACTCCAGGAAGGGTGCGAGGAGCTGGTTCTGGCGCAGCCTTGCTCCGTGGCAGGCGCTGGTGCTGGTCATGCACGCTGTGAGGCTGATGCACGGCTAGACTCGGTGCTGCCAGCCGTGCCTTTATCCGTGCTGTCTGGCTGTGCCCAGCCCTGCTTGTCGCTTCCTTCCCTGTGGGGGCTGTGGAGGCTGAGTGTTCCCGCTGGGCGTGCCCGTGCCTCAAGCCGGAGCAGGTGGGAATGTGTTTGGGAAGGTGTGTGGGGCAGAGGCACGCCCTCAGCAGCGAAAGCCACTTCTCCAGTGTCCTGTGCCTTGGCCCTGGTTCTTGGCCATCGTCTCCCAATTTACTCTGGGATATCTGTGAAAACATTGTGTATTGCTAAACAAACCATTAAGTAATAATCTCCTATTTTCACCTCTGGACCAATTCTTCACTCTGTCTCTTTTCCAGTACCTCTTTGTTCAGGATCAACTTCAACAAAGGATGCGTATTTCAGGCGGAGGCACCGGGGTAGAGATTTTTGAGCACATCTCACACTCTTCTTACCTGGCCATTGGAGCCTGCATTCTAAGCAAAGCCTCAGTTTTCCTATTGAGGTGTCACATGGACAGACAAACCCCTGCAGCTGGGGCAGGGGTCAGGCTGGGCCGGTACATTCCCTGCCTGTCCGTGTTACAGCCGTGCTGCAGAACGGAAGGGCAGGGGCTGCAGGGGGCTGTGTCTCAGGTGTGGATGCTGGGGGCTCTCCCAGCAGCAGCAGCTGCTGCTCTCTCTGTCCTGACATCTCTCGATGCAGCGCTGCTCCCTCCACCTCGCTGGCTCCAGGGTGGGGCTGCCCGACCCCGCGTGTGCCCGGGCCTGTTCCTGCAGCGGCTCCCAAACCAGGTGGTGTGCTGAGAGCTTGGCTTGAAGAAACAGGCAGTGACAACAGGGCTGTCGCCTGGGGCTGAGTGTGGGGCTGACAGAGAACCGCTGAGACACAGCAGCTGCAGATAACAAATTCTGCTATTCCCTAGCTTTTCAGTGTGGATTTCTTTCCAAACCAGGAATTTTTACAACTTTCTTTGAGTCTTCCTGTAGCCCTGATCCACTAAAGGCTTTTAGCTCCTAATTTTCTGTTGCTTTCAGGTGAAATTTTTCATCCAGCTGTGATATGGAACCTAAGCTATAAATATGGAAATCTTCAAAATCCCTCCATCAGGGGAGGTGCAGTTCTCTGCAGGCAGAGCCCCTGGAGCAGGATGGCTGAGGCTGTGGTGGTAGTGATGGGGTGTGCATGTGTCTTAGGTCCATCAGCCCCACTCAGGAGTGTGAAGAGCTGAGAGCAAGATCCAGTTAATTCTGCTGGATCTGAGCATCACTCCTCGATGCTCAGGGGCTTTGGCTGCCTGTCTTTGGCAGCACAGACCAGGAAAGGGTGGCAGTTCCTGTCAGTGAGAGGGGGGAGCTGCGTGCAAGATGCGATCAGGCTGGATGGCAATAGCACAGGGCTGGTCTCAGGTTAGGGACACAGGCAAGTGGAATTTGCACGTGTGTCCCCTGCCCCAAATCCTCAGCTCTGGTCTGCCTGCTCAGCTTGATTACTCTGCCTTTGTGTGCTGCAGGGTGGGAGCCGGGGAGCAATTCCCCATACTGCTCTGCCAGCCATGTGTCCACGCCTGATAAGAGGCCACAGGAGACCGAAGATAAGTTTTCTCTCAGTGCTGGGTCTGCATTTACTCAATCATCTTGCTCTATCTTTTGTTTTCTCTGATGGCAATAACAGTACATCGTCTAAGGGTCAGGACAGGTGTTTTCCAAGCAGGGGCTGCCTTCATTTGAGTAGGATGGCATTTAAGTAATTGTGGACCATCCATAATTTGTACCAGTAATTATGCCACTTATCAGGGGCTTGCGGGAAGTAACTAGTAAAAATGGAATTTTAATGCTTCCTATGTTTAATGGCTCCCGGCATGTTTTTAAGGAAAATCTCTTGGAGGATTTTAGAAAAAAAAAAAAACAGGAACCAATTAGATTAACTGAGCAAAGAGTCTATCAGCTCACTGAATATAGTCCTGTGCATCATTCTGCTGGGGCAGCAGTGCTGGTTTTTATGGCGTTTGATTAAAATCACAATTGCAAGTAGCCAGGCTATTTGTAATTGCACTCTGACAGTGAAGAAATGACAAGGGCCACCACCTTCCCTGCCATCTTCGTGCAATCATCAGCCATTAAGCCATGTGCAAAGCAGTCACCAAAATACTCCATTTTCTCATTTCACCCTGTCTATTACAATCATTAGCCATTCATCACTGATGTTATATGTCCTGGCAAGCTTTTCAGATGGTGTCTCATGTGTGCCTTTCAAACCTAGTCAGGCAAAACCATATCCAGTGACAACATGTGACACACTAACGGGAGCAAACAGCTATTTTTGTGAGGCAGCAATGTGCTAATTTTCGAGGCATATTGAAAGGATAATAGGGAATGTGTGGAATTCATTATTCTGCGTTGAGTATAATTACTCTGGTTTTACTGACTTTGGAATGAGAAAGAAGAGAAATTATCGTGCCTTTTTCAAGAAATGTATTTACTGTCATTTGCTTTGTTTCATACCTTGAAAACGCTTCCTTTTCTATAGAAATATGGAGGTAAATATACTGTTCAGCACTGAATAGTTTCATTCAGAGCCATCAGCCTTTTGATAACATTTTCCATCTTATGCAGGGCACCCTAGGTATTTTAATCAACTTTCAACTGGATTGGACATGGTTGGATTGGCTGCAGACTGGCTGACATCAGCAGCAAATACTAATATGTAAGTAGAAGGGTTTTTATTTAATATAAAGATATTTAATATAATTTCACAGTTATGCTCTAAAATACTAGTTTCTGTGTCTGAGTGAAAGAATAGTTTTATGTTAGAAGTGCTGGAGAAAAATTATCTGCTTTTAAAATGGTTACAACAGTTATTTATAGAAAGACTTTCAATGTTTTCCTGTAGGTTGTCATTTATAAAATTTCATCATCATGATATGATGTTGGTTGTGCTACCTCCCAAAAGCACACAAAAATATATATACAGATTAGCATTTTGCATGCATAAATATGTAAAATGAAAGGGGTGCTGAGTGAACAGTTGCACCCCTCATTCATAGAGGGGTTATATACAATCCATACCTAAAGCTGGCAAAGCTCTTGCTTTCTGTAAGAAAGAGATGCAGAATTTAAAGTGTGGGGGGTTTTTTTCAGTTTGAGATTAGGAAGCATTTTTGTGTACTTGTTTAGCTTCACGCACTGTCTGGCCGTTATGAATAGGATTGCTGACATGTGCCTCCAGACATGCTCATGGGTTTGTGCAGGCAAAGGGCTCTGCCAAGCATCTCTTGGACAAAGGGCAAAGCCTTCAACCTGGGAGAGGTGGGCAAGATTTTATTCACTGAAGCAGATGGAAACGGATTCTCAAGTGCTCCCTGCATTTCTCCTTCTAGACATTAGATGTCAAATCAGAAGGAAGACTGTGGCAGGTATTGTGAAACAGAACTTTACCCAGTATAAGATATAGTATATTTTGGCTATAATGCAATGTAATGTTGGAAAAAGATGTGTTAGTGTTGTAGATGAAAGCATTAAATATGGACATTACTACATTTCAGGTTCACCTATGAAATTGCTCCAGTGTTTGTACTTTTGGAATATGTCACACTAAGGAAAATGAGAGAGATGGTTGGCTGGCCAGGGGGCTGTGGCGATGGGATATTTTCACCTGGTACATGGCATTTCAAGCTTTCTCTATTTTTCAGACTGTGGTATATGACATCCCCTGTAGCTAAAGAGTAAATAAAATTAAATATGCATGTTCGAGAGGACACTTGCTAGTAAACACCAGCGGCCTCTTTGAGATAAAGTATTGCATGTTTATGAATTCCAGGGATGTGATTATGAGGGTCTGTTTGAGCAAATTGCACTGCATGATGAGCAGCTGTAATGGCACATGGGAAACATAATGAGAAGAGACATTTGCCTTGCAGTTTTGCTTTGCCCCCACTTTTTATGGATTTCATGAAATAGAAAGACTGTTGTGTTAGGAACGGAGGGAAGAAACACAACAAAGCTCTCCATCACTGCAGGGGGAACTGGAGCAAACAGGGAAAGACATAGCATCCCTTCCAGCATTAGCAGAGTCAGTAAGACACTGCCAGCATTAGAGCATGCTGTTAGCTTTCCATGTTTTTCTCAGTAGGGTACTTGGGTGGCTAGTTAATCTGAGTACTTAAAGGCTCAGAAACCTGGTTCCTTCAGGGCAAGTCAATAAGGCAAAAAAGTTAATGTAGAGAAATCATTGACAAACATTGTTAAGACTTTTTTTATTTTTTTTAATCATTCCACTTAGTCTTTTGATTTATATACTCTTTGTCACCTCTTCTCTGACTCAGTAATTTCATTGCTCAAAAAGTTTGGCCTGTCTATCTTACAAAATTGCAAAATACTGAAAGAATTTACATTGGGTATAGTATCTCGGCTTGTCAAAAGAGCATAGACTGTTAGCTGTTGCAAAAGGAGCCTTTCTGGAAGGAAAGTTAGTTGACCCAATGGAAAGAGAAAGAGTGCACTCTTGAGAGAGGTAAGGCCTCACTGATAACAACCTAGGACATTCAGCTCTCTGAGGCCATGGAGGTCAGGCAAGGCTCATCTTCAGCTTCTCACATCTGAATGCACACATGGGAAGTGGTGTGGGAGTTTTATTCTGGCTCTTCCCACAGATGTAGAGAGATAGCTGAGAAGAATTGACATTGCTTTTTCAAGAGTTCTTACTTAAAAAGCACTGAGAGCAAAAGCTCTGACAGCTTTTATTGTGGTATCTAGAGATCCCCCTGAAAACTTGGGCCTCCATCACACTGGGCATCTGAGTGTGTATCATGAGCCCAGGACCAAAGTGAAAGCTTTTGGAAGCTGAGCAGTGGTTGGTTACCACCCCTGAGCTGACTCAGTACAGCTGCTCTTAGGTCCTCACCTTCCCACTGGGCTGGTCAGCGACCTGCAGGGTGAGAGAAGAGCAATAGCAACAGCAAGGCTGCCCAGCCAGCTCTGGAGGACAGAGCTGGGCATGGCAGCAGGCTGGGTGAAGGACTCAGTGCATGTGCCAGATCTGCCCAAGTCTGGCAAACTCAGCTAGAGACAGTATGAGTGAGGAAAGGTGTGTGCCTCAGGAGGAGCTGCTGGCCCTGCTGGGGCTGCAGAAGGTGCTGCCTGGCAAGAGGCCAGGGTATTGATGGTGTGTCAGAGCTCACTTCATGGAGCTGAAACCTGTGTGGGGACAGGCTCTCTGGCAGGTGTGTACCTGCCCTGGCATTTGCAGGGCTGCCCTCTCTCATTCTTTCTTCCTCTGCAGTTTCTGGTTTGTGCAAAGCGCATCTTCCTAATTTTCTCTCTTAAGGCAGCAATGCTCAGTGTGCAGGTTCTGCTTTTTTAGGCAATAATCAAAATAATTTCTGTGCTGTTTTCTTACTTCATGGCTTTAGTTGAAGACCTTACTTTGCAATGAAAAGGTTCTCTCTGCATTCTCTGGAATGAAATATACAGTATCAATATATGAGAAGCATAAAAGCCTGACTACTTTCTCCAAATTCTGTAGGTGTGTTTTGTTAGCTGCAATTAACTGTGAACACAACTATGAAATTAAAAGCAGGATGCAGGCGTATTAATAAATGTAAGATTAACTGACTAATAAATACTAATAGGAAACCCTGATATTGAAGAAACTTAACATTTCAGTCTTGATTCTTTTGGCACAGAGCCTTACCTTAGACAAGATAGGCCAAATTACTTCAACTTAGTAACCTCAATCATCAATAGCAGCTCTTGCATGACATCTGCATTTTTTTGGGACAGGTACCTAAGCATTTCCTCTTAATCTCTCCATTTCTTGTTTTGTCATTTCTGAAGAGAGGTGTAGAAATACATTCATATCCATCAAGATAGTTGAAAGGGGAAGAAAAACCCGAGTGTGTACTGACCCATATGCCAGCAATGCCATTTTTCTGTGGCATTTTCCCTTGGATTCACAGGAGGGCCAGTGAGGTCAGGGAAAGCCCACAGCAGGGCAGCCTCACTGCAAGAGCAGAGCTGAGATTCTGATTAGAATTGAAGGGCACAGCTTGTGTGGGCTGTGGAACAGTATATATCTCCAGTGCGATTAAAACAAACCTTACAAAAGTCAAAACAATGTTAAATTTGCCAGCACAGATACCCAACAGTGCTTCCTTCCTCTGCTCGAAGGGTGGATTTTAACTTGTCTCACTTAGGCTGTCCAAGCATTGAGTGTCTACCCTGGGCTGGTTACAGCAGCTCCTGTCTATTTGAGGGAGAGTGGGGGATGTGTCTGCAGTTCCACCTGCCACAGACAGCTGCCATAGGATGAGCTGAACCATCCTTTGGAGGTGCACATCTTGTGCTCTTCACTCCATTTTTAGATGGATGAATGTTGCAATAGTTGAACTCTACCGTACTGGCATTTCAACTTGTTCATTTAAAACCTTTACTTTATATAAATATATGTGCATAAACATGGATCTATAATCAATCTCTCTCTGTGTGTATATATATATGTACATACACACATATATACAGGATAAACCTGATAGATTTCATGTATACATGTCTATCTGTCTGTTTGTCTGTGTGCATACAAATGTAAAAGTTCTCAGCTTCTGCCTCAGGTACTGCATTATATTCCCATTGTGCTCATGCAGCATTAACGTAAAGCCAAACATTGCTCCACTGTATACACAGAGTCTCAGTTTGTAAAAAATCTCAGAAAGGAAAAACAGACCACTGCTGAGCTGTAGATCTGATACCCATCTTGAATTGGGTTAAACAGCCATCTTGAAATGGCTGTTTTAAGTGAATGTATGCCAGTGATTTTAAGGCAAGTGTTAGGGACATTTAACCTTTTCCCATTGTTCCCATCAGATGACAATTAAAATGAAAAATATTTCTTAGAATGACCCTTTTTCCTTTCTCTTCCCTCCTCCCACTCCAGTTAACCAGAAGATAGTGGCTGTTGAGTCTCAGTGGGTGGGTTTGCTCAAAGCTGGGGCATGAAACACCACCCTGATTGAGGAGGAGAGAGCACAGATTAGGCAGCACTTGGAAATCTCTTAGGAAGTTGCCTTGTGGGGGCATCTACTTAGAATATGGAATAGAGTGGGGATTATCTGTTGATGGCACATGGAAAGCTAAGACTGGGGTCTGAAGGAGAGAGGGTATTTAGAGCGAGGGTGAGAGGAAGCACCAGTCTTTTTTTTGCAGTGGTACTTTTTGCATAAGTTGTTATTTGTGTCCTGTTATATACACAGCCCAGCTGTGAGAAGCATCAGGAAAAAGAATCTGTGTTTCTGCCACGAGGCAGAGACATTAGCATTAAAGTTAGAAAAACTATAGCAAGACTTGTTTGTTCTGTAATGATATTACAATGAATAGAAAAAGTAACAGTATATTACTGTGGACTCCAGGTGGTGCCATATCTAACATGTATGCTATGTTGATTGCACGTTTCAAGATGTTCCCAGAAGTTAAAGAAAAAGGAATGGCAGCTATTCCCAGACTGGTTGCCTTCACATCAGAACATGTATGTGTTTCTGTTTTTTCCTATCCGTTACATCTGCTTGTATGAATTTATGATGAAGAAAATGGCTGAACAGGAATTTGTTGACAACTGTCTTCATTTCTGTTATTCCTTCACTGGGAATAAAAATGTGGGAAGAGGCTGGCTTTTTGATCTATAGAGGGATGATCTCTGCACTTCTCTGTGGCTGAAGTCCAGAGTAGTCTCTACAAATCACTGCCAATTGTTTACTCTCACTTGTGTCAGTATAAATGTTGATGTGAGTGGTAAGGACCACATCAAACAAGGAGAGATCGTCATTGGGCTTCAGCACTTTCTGCCAGGAATGTCATCTGTTTGGGTCACTCTGGGGCAACAGAAAATCCTTCTGAGTCAAAATCTTTCCAAATGAAACCACTACCGCTATTTTTTAATGGGAAGGTGATAACATACATGAAGACAGTCATGTGGCAATGCTGTGTGTGTGTACAGCAGAGCAGCTGCAGTATTTGTTGGGCAACTGGGCTTCACTGTGAGTTTCTGCCTGTGAGCAAAAGCTTCAGCACTCAGGGGTTCACCACAGGCACTGCTGGGACCTGGCAGTGCCAGAGGTGAGGGGAGGTGGGAACAAGAGGAACAGGAGTCGTTCCCATGAGAGAGTTCTTCGTTCTTTGTACAGCCAGGCGGAAGTCTCTGTTGGGGGGTTGTTTTTGGCTTTATGACCATTTAAAACTCCTTGCAGCTTAGAGTGGAGAATGCGGGTGCAGGAGGAAAGGAAAGAGGAATGGTTATCCCCAGGAGGAGCTGTGAGTTGTTTTCAGGCTTCATTGTCCACTTCTAAATTTCTCTCCAGCTGTGTGGGCTCAGCCAGAAAGGACTCATTTATGGCTGAGGCTCAGCGGGATACAGTCCATGTTAGGTAACAATCTCCTCCTCATGCCTTTTTTGACTTACCATAGAATGTGCTTCCATTCTATGCAAATGTGAAGAATGAAATGCCCTAAGAACTGATCACAAAAGTGCAGGAGGAAATCTCTCTGAGGATGTCTTTCACAGCAGTAGGATGGGATGAGATGTGATACACAGCTGTGGTCTCCACATTGCAGAATTATTGTCCCCATAGCAGTTAAAAAGGACAGTCTACAGATGAGTAGCAACTTTCCAAGGCTGGATGTACAGCTAGAGATACATTATTCATATGGAAGTAACAAACCTAAGTCAGGCAAATAAGGTTCAGCATGATTATTTAAAGTAACAAATCCTATTAATCATTAGAGAATTTAATTGTTTTCATAGCGATGGAGTGTTAAACAATGACCCAAATTGTGCTATCAGTCTTAAAATAAGGAAATGAGCTTTAATAATTGTGTTTTCATGCCAGGGAAGAAGCAGTTCCCTTAGCAAATTAAACATTCAAAAATCAAATATACTAGAGGATTCATAGGACGGCATCTGAAACTCATTATATTTTAAAAGTATCTTGAAATTGCAGTTTCATTCCTTCCTCAGTCAAGCTTTATAAAAAGTATATTCTTACCTTCTAGAGAAGTTAAGAAACTGCACTATGTGAGGACAGGACTCTTTAACCCTTAATTGCCCAGAGGATATGGGATCATGGTTTAACCCTCAAAACAGCAGAAGCTGTTACAGAAATTATAGAGGCCTAGAAGTACAATCCTTTTTAAGATAGGAAGTGTTACGCAGGAGCTGAACAGACACTTAAGATATGAAAATGTAATTTGTCTCATTTATCACATCATGCTGATGGTCTGCCTACTTTTAGACTCCTTGGCCTGGCTGAGGTTTCTCTCTGCCACAGTTGAATGCTCTTAAAAGACAATGATCATGGAACAAGCAGACTGTAGAATCATATAACACCCTGATTTGGTAGGGATCCATCAGGATCATCAACTCCAGTTCCTGGCCCTGAGCAGGACATCCCAAACATCACACCATGTGCCTCAGAACATTGTTCAAAAGCTTCTTGAACTCTATCAGGCTTGGTGCTGGTGACACCTCACTGGAGAGCCTGTTATAGTGCTCAACCACTTTCTGGGTGAAGAATGTATTTCAGATATTAAACTTAAGCTTCCCTTGACTCAGTTTCATGCCTTCCCTAGTGTTCTGTCATTGATCACGATAGTGAAGAGATTCAGTACCTGTCCCCGTGCCTCCTCTCGTGAGGTTGTTGAAGGTCACAATGAGGTCTCCCCTCAGTCTCCTCTCCAGGCTGAACAGACCAAGTGACCTCAGCCACTCCTCATATGGCTTCACTTCCAGACCCTTCACCATCCTCAGGGGCTTCTTTGGACACTCTCTCACAGCTCAATGTCTTTTTGATATTGTGGCACCCAGAATTGCCCCCAGCACTCGAGACGAGGCCACCCCAGTGCAGAGCAGAGCAGGACAATCCCCTCCCTTGCCCAGCTGCCCATGCTGTGCCTGATGTCCCCAGCACAGGGTTGGCCCTCCTGGCTGCCAGGGCACTGCTGGCTCATGTTCAACTTGCCATGGACCAGGACCCCCATGTCCCTTTCTGTGGCACAGGTCTCCAGCCTCTCATTGTCCATTCTCTACACACAACCAGGGTTGCCCTATCACAGGTACAGAATCTGGCACTTGCCCTTGTTGAACTTCATATGGTTGGTGATTGCCCAGTCCTATTAATTTATTGAGGTCTCTCTGCAGGCCCTCTCCGCCCTTGAGGGAGTCAATAGCTCTCCCTCAGCTTAGTGTCATCAACAAACTTACTTGGTATCCCTTCCAGTCCTGTGTCCAAGTCATTAAAGAGCACAGGGGTGAGGACAGAGTCCTGTAGGACCACCAGTAGTGACAGGTCACCAGCCTGATGTCACCCCATCAATGTAACCCTTTGTGCCCAACCCATGCTCCAGTTGCTCACCATTGTGTAGCTGGGTTGTCCAGCTGGGAGCTGGATGCTTTGTGCAGAAGGACACTGTGAGAGACAGTATCAGAAGCTTTGCTGAAGTCCAAAAGGGATACATCTACTGGTGTTCCTAGATCAGCTCTGTGGAAATCAGAAGGAAATCAGGTTTGACAAGTAGGACTTTCTCTCTTGAAGCCATGCTGGCTCTGACCAATGACTGTGTTGTGCTCCAGGTGTTGTGTTTCAGTACTGCCCAGAATAATCTTTCCTGTGAATTTACCAGCTACTGAAGTGAAACTAACAGGCCAATAGTTTCTGGGTTTCTCTTTCTTGCCCATCTTGGAAATTGGGATGATGTTCCTCAGCTTCCAGTCGTGGGACCTCTCCAGATTCCCAAGACCACTCAAAAATCACTGAGAGAGGCTTTGTGATGACTTCAGCCAGCTCTTTGAGAATTCAAGCCCAATAGATTTGTAGGGATCAGGCCCCATGGATCTGCAGGGTTCTAGCTGGAACAGCAAATCCATAGTATCATTTCCCCATGCTCTGCATGCATGGTGTGATAGTAAACAAAGCTTAAAGTAACTTTATGTGGTTAGAAACTCAGAGATTTTGGTTTTGAAATTTTCAGTCAGATGCAAAGATTTCAGTATCAGCAATTCTCAACGAAGAATTTCAGCATCCCAGATGAGATTCTATTTTCATTACTACCAGTCTAGAGCTTCCTGTACTATAAATGAATGAAGTTGTGTCACAGTTGCCACCACTACTACTGTAATCAGAATTTGTCTCAGCCTGATGTCATGATAGGTTCAGCTACCAGTGGGGGAGAAGGGCAGGGAGGAGTAATTCACAGCTTTTAAGTAATGACCTCCCTAACTTAGGAGTGCATCTTGTTCCCAAATTAGGAGCCTCACTCTCTGCACAACCAGTGAAGAGAAGCATCTCTGGAGAGAAACTCAGAGTATCCAAATTAGGAACCTAAATATTTCTTAGTTTAAATGTTCTAAATCACCTTTGGGAGGGCTTCACCTACTTCTGTGCACTGACCATAAAGAGCCTCCTCATATACACAGCCTACATTTGATGCCTAAAATAGGTCGTGTGATTATTCCAACTATTCATGTTCCTTGCCAGCAAATCTTCCCCAAGCCACAACTCAGCACACTCTGCTTCTGTTTGTTTCTGTCTCACCAGTGATGGTGAAGTACCCTGCCACTGCTTGGGTGGGTTTTCCTCAGGTTTAATTTCAATGAGATGCACTTGCCCTCAGGATTTAATTCAGTCCTCTGTATTCATCAGGACATCATCAGTCTTCTTTCATTTACACTGGTGCAGGAGCAGTGATGTCCTTCAGGGCAGCTGTTCTGGACTGCACATGATGCAAGAGACTTTGACTCAGAGGGAAAAAAGTGATGGATGCCAGTTGTAAAAACCTGTTTCAGTCTATCATTTCTAACACAATGAAAAATCTAAAGTGAAAGCCTCCTCCTGTGTTCCAGCACATCAGCTTTAGGTTGCTGTAGCTGTTCAGAGGAGTCCATCCCTTTTTCAGCATGGGGAAAGCTGCGAAAGGGATAGCTGCCTTCTCAGAATATTTTAATTGTTGCATTTGTCTATGAGGCAAGACCTGTTAAATTTTAGCTCATTCCGTGTTGTGATTTTGACCTGCCCAACCACCACTGTTAAAGAGTATCCAATAGTAGCTGGAAATAGTATGGAGCAGGGATTACACTTAGTAGGCAAAAGGACAGTCATGCTTTCCTTAGGAGGAACAGTGTGCAAAGGGGAAATTTAGCTGTAGAGAACTAGGTGGGTTCAAGTCACAAAACAGCCTTCGGCCCTTTTCATTGATAGTAGGAAAATAGCTTAAAGAGATTAGCGGAATTTCTGTGGACTTGAGTAATTAGGGACTGTGTGGGCTTAATCCACAGTTCAGAGAATGAAACAAAGGCTGGTCATAATTGGAAAGACAGAAATTTTCTCATCTTCTCTGTTCTCTAAGCCAGCAAGACTGTTCTCATGTAGCTCACAACAGCTGTCTTACTTCCCCACTCATCTAGAAGCCCTCTAAGAAGGAGCATCTTGTCAAGTGCTCAGTGAAGGAATAACAACATTATCCCTTATCATAGGTTTAGAAAACAAAGTGCAGAGTTAAGAACTGGCAGTTGATTGAGTCTGATCTGGCAAAAAGGGACCTCCTCACCCAGTTAGAGACCACAGAGGACTCGGAAGAGGCTTTCCTTGCCTCTGGCATCTCCATCTGCATTGCTCTTGTGTTGTTAAAGCTGCTGCTGAAGACTTCACTAGGAGTGCAGCTCTGGCAGCTCCCCCAGCTGAAGGGAGCTCTGTTGGCTCTCCAGGTCTCAGCACTGTAAACAGCTAGACACATTTGGAGGCACCTCATCCCCTGGGTGAGCGCTGGGACAGGTGGCTTGTCTGGAGTGGTCGGTGGAGGAGCACCCTCCCAGCAGTAGTGCACTCGGCATCCACACAGGAGCTAGATCAGAGGAGGCAGTTAGCACTAAATCACCTCTTCAGCTTTGTACATGCTGCTTTCCCTTTGAGGATAAGCCCCATTAGTTGCGGGGAATGTGTCAAACGATTCCAGTATCTGTGGGAGAAGTGTGGCTCTGGGAAGTTTTATCTGAACAGTTTCAGAAGCCTACTATGAAGCTTCTTGGTGCTGATGCAGAAGGAAATTAAAAAGTGCCTTCTGTGTCTGTAGCTTGATAGACCATTTCACGCAGGATATGGAAGATTTTGGGTTGGTTGCTGTGTAGAGTGAGTGAAAATCTGATCTCTAGTCTACCATTTTCATTATATGTAGTGTTGCCCTCTGTCCCTGCAACTCAGGAGACACTTTGCAGGACTGCCACCTGCCAGAAGCTGTCCAAGGGGTGTTGTATGAGCTGCTCCTTCCAGAGAAAGATTTGAGGAGCCCGAAGTCCTGTTGTGTATTTGGTAGCATAGATTACAAATCTGTAAATTACACTCTGGGCATACAGAGTAAGTAGGAATTAGATTTGTTTCCACCTAAGGAAACTTAAAATCAAACTGATGGATTCTCACATTTTTTCTTTGCATTATTTTCTACATAATAACTAGAAAAATATTTTTATGGTATTTGAAGCCAGGGGGAAGCAGTGAAAATTTGATCTTACTTGAGGAACAGCTTAATTCAGGTAACACCATTCAAATCAAAGTAAAAGTATTTTCTAGAACAGTAGTGCTCTAGTGCAGTCTATCCTAAAGGAGAAAATCATCATTTGAGGCTAATCCTTCACCTTGTGGCTTTTACACTGCCACAGTATCCGCCTGAACTCAGTGCAACATTTCTTATCACATACGATGCTGCAAAACTATCTGCACTAGAAAAAAACCAAATGAGGCTTTCTGATTAGAAAACCAGCATGAAGTTGTATTTCAAAAACACCAAAGATGTACATACTGGTATGTTCAGAAACATTAATATCTTCATTTCTCTCCTGATGCTAACAAGTAACTATAAAAACTGAATAGCAACAGGTAAATGAAAACATGGTAAATATATCTCTCATTACAGTCTATTTAAAATTTGGATAGGACACAGTATGCTCTTTTTGTAGGTAATTGAAGGAGAAAGCTGCAGCTTGAAATTAGATGATAAAGATAAGATTCATGTTGCTTAATGTTAATCACCTAAAGTGTAAACATTTAATCTGAGTTAGTCTATACACTTTTTATGGCCTATAAAAAAGAGCAAAATCTGCAGAAGACAACTCACCTTAAGTCTAAAACAGATGCCAAAGCCTTAGAGAGCAGTGTGCCTTCTGGAGGTACCTTTTTTCCTCCACTTTTGTGGGAGCCCAAACAACAAGCCTGGACTAGCCACACAGTTTTAGATTATTAAGAGAGAAACAGCCCAGCCTACACATCCAGGAATTGCACAACACTTAAAGCCCAGGAGAGGTGAAGAGGAAAATGTGTTCGCCTTCTTTGCTGGTGAATAGATGATGGGGTGAGGCCGGGGGTCCAGATCTCCTGGGCACCAGGCTGCCAGTGACTGAGCTCAGGGGAGTTTCAGCTGCAGGATGTCTTAGCTTGCTCAGCATTTGGGAACTGGTTACTGATAAGCCACCTCCACAAAGCTTATGCCACTCTGGATTTATGTAAGCAAGGAGAAACAGCAATCTGAAAAAACAGCCCTGCCCTGTGGGGCTCATGGCATTAGGATGGTTCTTCGTGACAGCTTCAACCATGCCAGATGATGAGCAAGTAATTTAGCAAGCTATAAAAATAGAAGCATCTGTATATTGAAGCACTTTAGATAACAGCGCTGTACTTTTCAGCATCATAGCATTTTTAATTATTCTAATTCTTCCATTTTTCAGGGGGCCTATTCATTATTGCATGTGTAATACATTTACACTGTCTCTACCTTACAAAGCTAACCATGTAAAAATGGCTCTCTGGGGAACAAACCTATGCCTAACAGCATTTGAAATTTTAGATAAAGGGAAAATTCCTCTGGCTCAGAATCACTTTTTTTTTTTTTTTTTTTCCCCCGACAATCAATATGCTCTTAGATACTGATATCTATACCTTCTCCTTCACCACTGAATTTTGCCACATTTCATTCCATACAGAAATCAGGTCCCTCTCTGTTGGGGGTGTATTTGCAGTCTTCTATGCACCCTTTGCAGTGCACGAAGAGAGGGAAGGAGGATGCCAGGAAGCCAAAGTGACAGCCCATTCCCAGCAGTGTGTCCTTCTCTGTCTGCCACCCCAGGACAGTGGTGAGACTCCAGGCATTCCAGAGTCTCCAAGCCTGGCTTTTCCTTCAGGACTGGCATCAGGCAGCCTGCACCTGTCTTCCCTTTGTTCCCTGGTTCTCCCACCATAAGGCTTCAGATCTGTGTAGCTCTTACACAGCTGTGTTCTGAAAGATGGTGTTCAGGCTCCCTTCTTGGTGTGTCTGAAAAGTCTGTAGCCCTGGTGTTTGCAAAGGGGTCACATTCAATGCCCTTCCTTGTTAGCCCAGTTAAATCATCTGTGAACAGTTGTGTCTCGTCAGGTTTATTTCTGCAAACCTTTTCATCTCTTTGACATTTATAGTTTCCTGTGTTTACAATTTTATTACACAGGCAACCAAATTTTCAGCACCATCACAGGAATATTAAACCAAAGTTTAATACTTATCATTGTGAAAGTTTCTTTGGTCCTACAACTATATTTTTTCTATTTTGTTTTCATCCTTGGTCTTTCAGAGCCTCTCAAGCACTTGGAGTAATTCCTAAAACATGAAAACATTACAGCAGTCATATATCTGTGATTGTATACACAGATTGAGACATTTCATATTCAGAGTTTGCCTAGAAATTGTAATTGCATTTGCCCTTCTGTGCACAGACTTCTGTATTTCTTCCCAATTTATCCATAAACCAGTTTTGGTTCCTGACCACTGAATTCCCTGAAGTCTGTAAAAAGCCTTCAGGCAACTGAGCTATCAGCACTACATTCATTTTTTTTCCCCAGTGCTCTTTTAGCAGTGCCATGAGACTTCTTAGCAAGGCAGCTGAGCTTGGCCACATTCCAGTAGATGCCTTTGAGCACATGGGCTTAATTTCCTTCCTCATAGTAGACCATTTAAATTTTTTTTGTCTTTTTTAAGGTACTTTGAACAGTTCTGTTTTCCAGTAGAAAAACAAATTGCAACAGTAAATCTTTTTAAACTAGTGTGGAGTAAGGAGCAAAATTAATTAATGTAATGTCATGGTTTCAAACCCCAGTGAAATATTTCTGTGACTACTCACTCCTAAATATCTACCTGCACTTACGTATTTATGCCACCCAGTATTTGCACATCAGTTTGTGTAATACATGAATTAAAAACAGATTAAATTTTTTAAAGTATATTAATTCAATTCTATCTTCATATAGCATATCAGTGAACTGTCATTACGCTGGCGATATTTTTGCTCTGTTTTCAATTTTTGCAAAGTTCCAAGATACTTTCCTAAACTTGGGAATTTTTTGCAAGCCTCCTCCTGACAATAGCCATTTCATGGTCTCTTCTCTTCCCCACTCTCACAAAGTCGCACTGCTGCCCCATAGGGCTCAGGGAGACCCACAGTGCTGGGAATAGACTTTTGTATTTTTGATGTTTAGAGGTTTGTGGATTGGTGACAATCCAAGCCTTCATCTACAGTGCATTTGTGCTGGGGAAAAGCCCACTGAATTTAGTGAAGCTGATGAAACTCATGGAAATGCATTTGTTCAAAAATTCAGTTTTATGAAGTAAATAACATGCCATGAAAAATGTCAGTGTGATGGCAGAGTGTTGATGTTCAGTGTATAAATACTTCCTAGCACCTTGTGACTCCCAGCTGGAAAAACCAGAGAGCAAACTCCAAGATGAACATACGAGTGACAGTGGCTTTAGTAGTCTGGATGATGTCTGGGTGTTAAACATCTGCAGTGTCTGGAGCACTGGTGGCTGCAGATGCTGTACACCTCCCATTCTCACAGCACATACCACAGGACTTTGTTCAGAGAGAAGGAGTAGGAACTTCTTCACTTGATGTCACTCAGCACCCACTCCAAACCAGCCACCATAATGCTGGATGAATCTTTGCCTGGAGGTGCCTGTTTCCCTCAGAACGCAGAGGAAACCTATTTGATGATGCCAGCCTGGTTAGGCTACCTGCAGGGAACTGAGTCTAGGACAGCAGAACACTTAAGCACAGGCACAAATCCCCTGTGGCTCATCTAAGTGATGAATAAGCATTTCATTTATCAACAGTTCATGCAGGAGTCAGTCCCAATATGTGTATGTTTACATTTTAGAGTGTGCTTAGTTCAGGGACTGGGGTGGATTGCTGTACTAAGGCTTCAAAAACTGATTTTACATCTAAGAAGCGTGTTCAGTGGCTGCTCAATACACATTGTTTGTACACTGCAGCCATATCCCACAGAGAAAAGCTGTACCAATCCAGTGCATTTAAAAAATAAATGTAGTATTAAAAATATGTACCTGAGGAAGCATTTTCAAATTGGCCATATATCACCAGTGAAACATGACTTAAGAGTAGTCGGAACTTCTGGATATTGAAAAAGTCAGCAGACAAGAAAATGTTAAGAATGTAAGCCAAAATGGCAAGAATACCATTTAGGCATATTAAAAGGCATATTAAAAAAGGATTTGTACTGGAAACTCTTAACCATAGCAGTCAAGACTCAATAAAAACTATTCCCTGAGCAATTTTTAAAACACAGAGGCATTTTACTTCTTAAGCTGGATGCACATGTTGCAGTTTTTCTACTCTTCTTCCTCTTTCATTAAGTTGGTTTAGAATTACTGTAATTTTCAAAGTGTTCATTAAGTATAGAGGTTTTAGCATGCAGTGAATCTGTTCCCTCATGCCTTTAAGTGAAGCCCACACGTGTAACCTCTTTCCCTACAGCTCTCTGCTGCTTGCAAATACTCCTTTGACAAAGCAGTAGTGATTACTTCTTTCCTTTGTGATCTGCAAACTAGGTCTTCTTTTCTTCTTTAACATTCTGGACACTTAAAAAGCCTTGTTAGGTTTTTATCTTCCAGATCTTTTTTATAGTGTTACATCCTACGCTAATGGTACTGTAGTATCTAAAGAATTTCCATTTTTTAATGCTTCATATTCTGTAGTTAAAATTACTTTGGACAATATTGTTAACAGCTGGGTTTGAGTTAAAACAAAATCAGATTCTTGGGGCTATAATTCGTTATAAAACTGTTGTATTATCATAATCACTGGGGTTTAATTTAGAATTTTACACCAACACTGACTCAGGAGCTAAGTCCCGTGAGTGAGAGAAAATGAGACTGACATGCACTCCAGTATGTAACTTTAACATTTTATTTTGCATATACAGATTAACTAATAATCTTACTATAATAGTAACAATAGCCCTATTCTGATTTTAAACTTCAGTAGCTCTGTTTATTAGTAGGAGTTACTACTGGCTTTCACTGGCATGAGATCACAATTAGGCTTCCTATATTAATGTCTGTCAGTTTATTATTTGCGTAGAAGATACATTGTAGCACATGACTCTGGACATCACAAACTAAATTAATTCTCTAGGGAAGACTATTTGGTTTCAGTAAATCAAGCTCATAGCTGAATCTGTACAAGCAGTAGAAGCTGCAGGTATGCATCAAGGTCCAGCATTGACCACAATTGTGTGTGTAATATTCCAAGAGTAAACCCAGATTAGAGTGATTGCTGTTTCTCCACTTGATGGTAGTGACCTGCTTTGGAGCCTGAAATTACAGTGATCAGTTTCCAGAAGGGCTCTGAATGTAATTACTTCCTCGTGGGACTTCTTGCTGAAGGGTTTGCAAGAGGGTAGAGATTTATATTAAATCAGATAATAAACAATGAAACCAATAAATAATAATAAATATATTTTTTCAGAGTCACTTTTCTGTGAAGAAAGGAGCTGCGGCCTTGGGTATTGGTACAGACAGTGTGATTTTGATTAGATGTGATGAAAGGTAAGTAAAGATGTCAAATACAGCTTTTTTGTGAGGTGCATAACAGAGGATCATCAGGTGCTCACCTCAGAGAGAGTGTGTAAGATGTGGACAGCAGCTGGTATAATTTGTCATAGCACTGTCATCTTCAGCAGCTTTACACTAATTTATCCCACTTGAGGAACAGGCTCTGTTACTAGCTTCTTTATGGGCCCCCTTTTGGAGATCATAAAAAATCTTCAAAGTTCCTTTCCTCAGAGTTTTCTGATACTTTTTCTCTTTCATTCTGATGTGAAACAAGATATCAAACTAATATAATTCTTTATATTTTTTGCTAAGAAACCAGGAGGAAGCTTGTTTTGGTCAAATCAGACTCTTGGTTTTGATCCATTAAAATGAGCTGCAGTGGGCCTTTTATAGGAATAAAGTATTTAGGAGCATTTGCTAATATAATTCTATTACTTTATGCCCCCATAATCTTTCTCAGCTGGATTGTATTTCCCTCAGTGCCTTTGATAGGGGCGTGTTTGTGATAGGATGTGAAGAGAAGGATCTTGGCAGCATTGTGGGAAGCATAGGCTAAGGAGGATGGTGGTCCTTGGAAACCAACAGTACAGGAGGCAACTGATCTGCAGCTCACACAGGCTCTGCAAAAGAGTGGTAGATAACTTCTTGTTTAACTCACACAACTAAAAGATTTCAATTCCCTGTGAAAACCCATTTTGACAAAAAGGTGTATTAACAAAATCAACATGTTCTGATAAAAATTTTCAAGTTTAGGGAACAAACTAGCCAAAAAATTCTATGGGACCAAGATTTTTCAGAACAATTCCTATCGGTTCTATTGAGAGTCTTTCCAATAGAAAATGCTATTTTAGTCCCTCATTGTTATAAGGTATTGAATTAATTACATCTCTAACAGAAATGGAAGAATGGAAGGCTTTTGCTGCTATCAAAATACTCTGCTCCCTCATTAAAACCCAAGCATCTAGTAAGCAATTTACAGTGCTAATCACAGTGCCTGCGTATTGACTTATGGTCCTATTATCTCTATCAACAAAAGACTGAACACACCTTGAAGAGGATTTAATGACGTCAGAGCAACCAACACACATCAAAATAAGTCCCCAGTTGTTTCTGTTCACTAGAGATGGATGTGGATCAATGAAGCCTTGTCTTTCTTTTCTTCTTGTGGAAATTCAGCGTGATGGTTTTCTGTGAAGACCACAATGGTTTGCCTGCCCAGGCTGCAGTGAACAGCAGGATTCCTGTGTGCCTCTCAGACACCACGGGGACACAGCAGACAGCACAGGGACAGAGCAGGCTGTTTGCACAGGATGTGGGCCGGTGTGGTTGAGAAGATCCTCTGTGAAGATGTGGGGCTGTGGAAGGCTGAAAGGAGCACGCTGATATCTTTTTGATGTTTTCAGTATGACCAAGCATACTTCCTGGTGGCTCTTCCCCATTCTGACCCACACCTGCCAAGTTTGCCTTGTTAAGCTGGTAAACCCTGTCATTGCTTAGGTATTGCACTCTCCTGGCCATGAATTCTTGCATCTATGTGATGTGACATGGGGCTGGATAATCGTTTGCTTTGGTAAAAAAAATGGGCAGTGAAAGCATCGGCCCAGTTCTGTGTATGTTTCTATGCACATTTAAGCTCACTAAATGAGAAACTATTACAGATCAACATCTAAATTACATTTTGAGGAGGAACTCACTGTTCTCTTTTGACATGGTTTTATTTTCTTTATTCCTTTAGTGATTCCAGGAACTTTCTTTGAGGATAAGACTACTACTGCTTTTCTCTGAACATGTACATGTGTCTGGAGAGAGCTCACAAGGAGCTGAATACTCTTTAGACCTTCCTTGCACATGCAGGAGAGATTTTGCAAAAAAACCTCAGCAGTACAACCCCATTTCTACTGAAATAAATACTGTCTTACTGTAAGCTATGTGAGGATGCAAACTTACAGAACCAACAGCATCTCACTACAATAAATTAACAGTTTTTTAAAAAGGACATGCATCCAAATTTCATGAGAACAGTTCAAGGATTTTTATGCAAAATGAAACTAAAACTGATGAGTTTATTAGTTTCCATGTAACTTCATTTTGAATTTAATTAAGGCTATTTTTTTAATAGCAGCAGGAAATGAGGGCCTTGGGAAAGAAAAAAATCAGAAAAAATCTTTTAAAATTTATATCAATCTAAATGTACAACATTCAAAGCTGATGAAGACTTCATTTCTGTAACATGGGAATCTATCATGTTTGTGTTGCTGGAATTCATACTGCATCTTCCTTTATGGACTTCCTTGCATCAAAAGCAAAGAAAACCATATTCTTAATATTCAATATCATCACTGTTTTAGGTTGCACCTAGTTAATTTACAGGATTTCCTAAATTAGCCTTCAATCCTTACATGACTGGGTCTGAATCTGAGGTAGATGGTTCATACTGGAGGTGTTGCAAATACAGTCATGCAAAGAGCCTGACAGAGCATTCAGCGAGTCTACACTGGCAGCTTCTCACACCCTGCTTCCAGCAAATGCAAATACATAAGTCACTAAACCGTGGAAAAGTCACCCTGAGAGGAGTTCATCCCTGGGAAGGGAGCACAGAGACAACTGCTGACAGATGAATTGCACTGCTCAAGGCCGTGCAGCTCTGGTGTTTTCTGTGTCTGCTGAGAGAGGGCCATGGGATTTAGCACCCAGTGAACTTCTTGGGATGCTGGACTGAGCCTCTCCCTGGCAGGCTCAGTTATTAAGCTTATTCCCAAGACTGTAACTTCAGACAGGACCAAGAGGCTCCAAAGAGCAGCATCAGTCTTTAATGGGGTCGTCACGAGATATTTCCTCTGATGCCATCACCATATCAATGCAAATATATTGACTAAATAATTAGGGTTAAAACTCAGATTAATGGACAGAGTCTTTCTGTGCTTTTCAATGCAGCACAGCTCTTGGGCAAAAAAGTCACTTTGCTCTTTCTTTGGGTTTCCTATTAAGTGAAGAAGTAGCAGCAAAAGTTGATTTCAAGATCAAGGTACTAATACAACTCTCTCTTGCTCCAGAGGGAAAATGATCCCATCAGACCTTGAAAGAAGAATTGTTGAAGCCAAACAAAAAGTAAGTTTACTGTCTTTTTTGCTTCCAAAGAAGAAAAAAACCCAAAAAATGGTAAAGCCAGTTGTTTGCTTTCCTTGGTAAAACAACACAGGCTTGCCCATTAAGTTTTGATTTATTTCTTAGAAATGTTATTGTTATTTAACAAGTCTATACTGGCAGCTTCTCACACCCTGCTTCCAGCAAATGCAAACATGTAATTCACTAAACCATGGCAAAGTCACCCTGAGAGAAGTCCATGGGGGTTCATGGAGTTCATGGAGCTCATGCAGGCTACATGGGGCAGGAATTGCTGAGAAAATAGGTTTAGAGTTACTTTATAACATCCATGAGCTATTTGGCTTTCTTTTTATATGATGTTTTGCATAACATCCTCCTCTTTCATATTATCAGCCTATGATGCAGCCTCTCAGCTGAATATTGTCAAAGCCTCAGTAATCATTTTGGGGAATTTTTTTATTCCAATGCATTGAAAATACTTTTCATAGACTTAACAAATCAATGGAAGGTAAACCAAAATCCATGTACCTCTAAAAATGCACACACTTTTGTATTTGTTCACTAAGAGAAACTAAAATTAAAACAGATTAAAATATGCAATGAACTCAGTCCTGTGCTTTCAGCATTTATATTTGCTAGACACACAGCAGCCAAAGCTGACTAATAACACAAATCTTCATTGAAACCACATTTTTTCCAAGAAAAGAAATACAGTAGATAAAAAAATAAGACAAAATGACAATAGAGTGCCACTCAAACCTACTGACTGTTGCAGAAGGAAGTTTGGACTTTTTTGATGGTTTGAACCCCAATTGTGCAAAGAAAAAGTAGCCACTCTTGACCTCTAGGTACTCCTTATCAAATCAGGGTAACTAAAAATGAAATTAAAATGAAACACTGGTATAAATTCTAGCAGACCCCTGATCTCATGGTGCAGAAGTGATGGCTGGTGAGTGCTCTGCTGTGAGGCACAGCATTTAGCAGAGGGAATCTGGGAGATAGGCCCTGGCCTCTGTGGGGTTGCTGCTTTTACCTTTGAAGAGCTGTCCCTGCTCTGCACGAGGGATGGGGCTGGAGGTGAGCCCCACACCTCCCCTGCCCACTGCCCCAGGAGACACCCTCAGACACGATGTTCCACTGACAAAACTGGGGCACCACATGGCCAGACACTCACGGGGATAATTGCAATGCAGCCCAGGGCACAGTCCACCAGAAATGCTTCTCTCACTGTGGTGCCTGGTTGAGGTTTGTTTATGTGACATCCTGCAGGGCAGACTTTTTTGTTTCAGGCAAGTGGTGTGAAGCAGAATTGTTCTGCTCAGCCCTTACCTGTCTCATGCAACCTAATAAATGGAGGAAACTGGTTTGGAAGTTTGCTGCCACCTTAAGGTAGAAACTGTAATATCGCTGGCATCGAAACGTGGAGAAAACCAGAGTAACGTTGCAGGGATGTCCGCTGGGAGACACTTGTGAGGTCACCGTGGGGGCAGCACCAGGGGAGCTGGGGATGCTGCGGGATGAGGGGGCTGCAGCACCCGGACCATGCATAACGTGTCTCTGCTTTCTTGCAGGGATTTGTTCCTTTTCTGGTGAGTGCCACAGCTGGGACAACAGTATATGGGGCATTTGATCCTCTCATAGCTATTGCAGACATCTGCAAGAAATACAAAGTCTGGATGCACGTGGATGTAAGTACCATCATACGTGGAGGGCTGGATTACAAAGTGTATTAACATTAATTTATTCATTTTGGAGAGTGTCATCTTGTACAAAACCCATTGTATTTAGTTCCTGTAATTAAGTCTAACATCCAAGCACTGACTTCCCACTCCTCTGAAAGGCTCAGGTCAGGAGGATATTTTAGGAGCTCTAACTGTAGTTGTACTTGTAGCAACTGGGACACTTAAGATGACCTAGTTTGAGTGGTTTTGGCTTTCAGCTTTATTTTAAATGCCATTAGTAAAGAAATACATAAGAAGCGTACTAAGCACTGGCTCAGCTTCTGCAGCAGCTGCAAAATAAATACACAAGGAAAAGGATACATTTGTCTGGAATAAAGTACTGCAAATTGCTGATGAGGTTAATGCAAGTGCTAGGGAAATTTATCAGATTGGCTACTTAGCTTTATCCAGGCTCTTGCCAAGAAATCTTTCTGAAGGATCATCTTTCAGCCCTAGAATATCTTCTGTGTCATTTTTGCAAATCCTTTTTCTGAAAAGGCTTGGTAATTGACTTCCCATAGGTTTGGGAGTCTTGATTTTGTATTCCTGTGTCATCCAAAATCCGTCCATTCAAAGGAAGAATTTGTATTTACTTTAAATACTTCTCAGTTGCATGAAGTGCCTGCTTCTCCCAGATCTCTGTGAAGAAGGCAAATGAGTAGAGAGCAAGCAGTAGTGGGTCCAAAATATGATGGAAATCCCCCAGAGCAGCTGAGATCCCAGCCAGGTTCATTATTATAACTTACTGACTACAACAGAAAAGGCAGCTGACCCAGGAGCAGATCTGCAAGTCGTTAATTACAGCGGGGCAGCCCCATGTGCCATGTCAGAGGGGCAAGTGAGGGGTTTGCAGATGATAAGGGTGAGTGTCTGGATTTGGGGCTATTAACCACTGCTTCCAAGCAGTGAAAGAAAATTGTCAGCGCAGCTCATGCCTGAGGCCCCATCTGCCTGGTCATTTTGGAATGTGCCACATCAGCAAGATAAAAAGGGTCCCAATCTGATGGGAACACACAGCTGTCACCACGGAGGAAAGCAGAGCTCTCATTAAGAGAATGTGTCTTGCCTTCCAGGGAGCGTGGGGTGGTGGGCTCCTGATGTCCAGGAAACACAAATGGAAGTTAAATGGCATCGAAAGGTATGATTCATTAGTATCAATAAAAGACATTTATTAATTGCATTTTAACATACTTGTGATTACTGTAGAAATGCCTGTAAAAATTAAGGATCAATGTTATCTCTTAGATACAGTTGGGAGAAATCATGCAAACTGTCCTTCCAATTGAAGCGGCATTGCAGGGTGCCTTTGTGCTACAGTAGTGTGGCAATTTGTTTTGAAATATAAACAGCAGACATTCCATGCTTGTTTCTCTGTTCTCCCACCATACATTCACAGGTCCAGAGTTGTTTCTTCAGCATTCTCTGATTCAGCATCCAACATGAATTAGCAATTTTGTTTCTGTAAGAAGTGAATCTTGTAGGTCTTGCACACTGAAGTACAAAACTTTAAATATAAAATGTGGGTGCACCTGCAGTCAGGACAGATGTCCTGCTCTGTCACTTCTGGAGACAATAGCCCTCTCCAGACTGTGTTACTGATGTCTTCAGTAAATCTGTGCCTCGATGTATACACAGTTTAAATCATGAGCTCATAAAGATTGTAGAAAATGCCGATGAATATAAGTGATGCTAGTCCAGGCTGGAAGGACTGAGCTTAAACTTTAAAACAGCTGCTTACACAGAAACACTTAGTTAAGATGTGGAAATCCTTTCTATAGGATGTTGAGAGTTAATCTACATTCAAGGAAAGACAAAAAAGCATTCAGGATTTCTGTGAGCTGCAAATGAGTGGAAGTTCGGAGAGTATTTAGGGAAAATTCATAGGTGCTTGCCCTTTCTTATATTCTTCCCAGCCACCTATTTAGTCCACTTTCTAGAGGCAGTATACTGGGCTAGGTAGAGTCACTTGCATTTCTTTACTTACTGAAGCTTATAATATTTGAGAGTAAATCATTACTCCCTTCCTCCTTCTTTATCACTAAATCAAATTGCTGTTTCTTGCCAATTAAAATTACAAACAACTTCCTCAACCTGATCCTGGAGATTAGGAGGATACCTTGATGATTCAGTTCTTTTCTCATACATCTCTCATGCAAAATTTGGAAAGCGGCCAATGATTCTATGAATTTCATTTAGTTAAGACTGCCTACAGCACTCTAAGACTTACATATCATGCATTAAAAGGACATATATCCAGATATCCAGCAAGCAAAAATCTACCCCGTTGCCTGTGAGAGCAGAGTATGAAACAAAGGGTTTGCCTCCCAAATTGCTGTCCAGATTGTGCTGGAATGAGAAGTTCAGGTTAAATCTACTTCAGAGCATTTTCTACATAATATGCTTTTGATCCAGAACTCCACTGGATTTTATTAAGTGCTTTGATAAGCACTATCTCAGTATGTTTGGCAGTGATTTAAGGAAATTTGTTATTTTGCATGCTGTTCCTCTACTTACTTGATTCAGCAGCTCATTTCAGTTTGTCCAGATCTCAAGTGTGAGAACCTTTAGAGCAGATCTTTTATGGACCTTTCTGTTTCATGGTAGATAATGGAGTCAACACAGGTCTGAGTAGAAGAGAACTGAGGATGTTACTCCGGTTTGATAGGAGAGGGAACGTTTACTGCAGCACACCGTGCTCTGAGTACTCAGATCCATCTGGTAACAGTCAGTCCAGCAGAAATACTCCTGTCACAAGAGGATGAGGTGCAGGACTGTCCTTACCATGCCCTCCAGTCTCTCCATGGCAGATTTTAAGGTGCTGGAAAGGTGCCCTGAAGGAAGCACAAGCCCCAGTGTGAGGAGCAGATAGGTCTGGCCAGCACCAGGAATTCCAGCCTGGTGTCCCTCGGTCCAGAGACTCAGGCAGGGGGTGGCAGCTGCATGAGAAAAGCATGTGTGCAGTGAGTGAGTGCTCCCACAGAGGGTCTGGGCATCCTTCCCAGGGCTGTGGCTGGTCAGTGATTGCATCAGTCTGTATATAATGATGGCTCAGGACCAAATTCTGCCAGTCATGAATCTCTCCTGTCATACATTTGAAATCTGTAAAGGAAAAACATTTCCTTTTTTTCTACCTTTGACCCATAGCCAAAAAATCACATAGGTTCTTGGTGCTCAGTTTTTGGGCAAACAGGATACACTTTTGGAAAACATCTGTGGATTCCTGCAGATTATTTTACTTCACTATTTATTTTGGTCAGCAATTTCTTCAAACACATGCTGATGACAGAAGCCCAAAATAACTGATAACAAATGAAAAATGGTAGATTTTTTATTTTACATAATTAATCATTTTTCTGTGTGCAACTGGTATCTAATTAGGTAAGTAAGTGACCATAGGGTAAATTAAATGTTTTAGACAGATAATTCACATCTGGCTGTTGTCAGTAAGTAACCCTTTTACTTGAGAAAGGCATACCTCTATTGTTATTTAGAGGTCTCTTAAAGAATTTCTGTCTGATTTTGCATAGGCACAAATAAAATTAAAAAGTATCATATCAAGGGAAATTCAGACCTGAGTGGATGTTCAGAACCATTAGCTTTGGTGTTATAATCAGATGACTGACTGAGCTGATTAAAAGCTGCCAAATACTCAGAAAGCCAAGCCAAGTGGCCAGATGTTGCCTGTGGAAGACTGTTCCCTACAGATTTTGCATCAGGCACTTGTACAGTCCCATTTGAATAGGAGCAAAGAAGAAAGCACAGTACTGCCTGATGTCCATGTGAATTTTGAAGTTGCTTGCTTTGAAGGAGTGGAAGCAATTTGGCAGGAGGTGCATAATCCCATAGCACTGTCTCCAAGCCCTACAAAGGAAAACACTGCTAAATTCTAACATGCTCACTTCTGTTCACATCAGTGTTACTTGCAAGTGTGTCCTGGGTCCTTCAAGTTTTCACATGCCTCAGTTGACTGATATATACCATCGAAACACAAATCACTGCACTAGATTAAATCACGTGCACTGTGTGTCCTTGACAGCTTGCCAGATAGGATGCAAATATTTACCTTTATCAGCTAATTCAGCATATGTAACAATAAAAATTATACAATAGCCAGTCAAGCAAAATACAAAATTAAAATAATAAACAAGAGGACAATCTTCCATTCAGCCCTTACTACAGTCCCAGATGCCTGTTCTCTAGACCATATTGTGTCAGCTCTCTGTTTGTTCCCAAAACCTAGGCTGACAGCAGTTTTTTTCAACACATATGTCCTGAAGGGAGGCAGGATCAGACTGTTCTGGAAAGATGGGTCAGTTCCATGCTTATTACTGTAGTTGTGTGGATTGCTGTAGCCAAGCAAAGATTAAGGAGCAATCAAAATTTGCCATCATCAGAGCAACAAGAAAAATTACTTTGGGCCAGGTTTTCCAGGTTACTCAGAGACTTAGTGATACTCAGAAGAGTTTCAAGGAATCGTTTAAAATGCCTGTGTGAGGTAATTACTAAAATCTTGCTGAAACTGGAATCAGAGGGAGGGAGATCTGCTAGGTTGCCAGCTTCCTATCTGCGTTTGTAATTGACTGTGCAATTTTAGAAAGCTCATCAGTCAAGTGCGTGTTTTTAGGAAGTTTGCCCTATGTTTGTAAAGTATAGATGACTCCCCAGGAAGTTTAATACTGATTAAATTTAGTGGATAGAGCAATTATCCTGTGGTAAATTGCCAGGATTGTCATCCAAAAGCCAACTGGAGTGGATTATGTCCCTTGTGAAGGCATTGCTTTCCTGATACCAGCCGTGATTATTTTCAGCTTTGCTTGCTCAGAAAAAGAAAAAAGTGAGTATTTCTACATGCTCAGTATTATTCTAATTATTCCTAAATGCCTCTGGGGTTTCATCACATAGTACAATGTCTGAGTTTCATGTGGTTTTCTGTCCCAGGGCTAACTCAGTAACCTGGAACCCTCACAAGATGATGGGCGTCCCACTGCAGTGTTCAGCCCTGCTAGTAAGAGAAGAGGTATGTCACAAAAACGTGCTTCTCTGCTTCTTTCTGGCATTTTACTTCTGAAAATCCTGGATGTTTTCTTCATAACTGTGCCATAGCTAATCCTTGCTAATGTGATGAGGATTATAACAGGAACTGAGAAAGGACCTCTATTTACATGCTTTAGCCATGACTGCAAAAGGAATTAAAGCAAAAGTCTATCAAAAATGAGGCAATCAATGGCAATATCTATACAGAGTTTAGAGACTTTCCATTCTAAATGTCCGTGGTTAAGTTGTGGCTGCAAAGCTGTGTAACCCCACTAGTTGCTGTGTACCATAAGATGTAACTGCAGGCAAACTCTGGTCCTCTTGGAGTGAAAGTCATGGTTTACATGCAGCACAACATTTGGTCCAGAATCGAGGCATCATTACACTTTCTGGACTTTAATGATATTCCTACCCAGCTTTGATCTATATATCCACTTGGGGGCACATGGAAGTAAAAATGGAACAGCAAGTGCACTTGGAATAAAAAGGAGACATTTCATTTAGTGCTAGAATTTGAATTACCCTTCAAGGCTGTAATTTTCATATAACCATCACTTACTGGGACAGCTGCCGTACAGTCACCACTTCTTAATAGACCAGCCATCAAAAAGCTGGTTGCTGTTTTGCTAACAGCTGTACAACAGATTGTATACAAAGTGATTGCACTTAGGAAGAGAGAAACTGGCTTTTGTTTGCCCTCTGGGTCAGTTCCCCAAGACACAACCTGCCCAGATGAAGGCAGTACCATCCTTGACTTCTAGTGAGAACAGATGGTTCAGATTAGGCGAAAGTCAATTCTTTTTCCCCCTCTCTCATTTTGCTATCTCAGTTTTGAGTTACACATAAAGATTAGGCTTGATGATAAGCAGCCATGTTATGATTCTTCTTGGACTGGAAATTGCCATTTTAGGCAACAGCCCTAAGGTATACCATAAACTTGGTTGAGATCTTAACTAGAGCCAGAACATGGCTCTCTGCATTTTCCTTAAAAAGGTAAAAAGGAAACTTCATGCTTTCCTGAGCCAGGTTTCCTCACCTTGTTGGCTTCTGTCCCTCCCACAAAGTTACCCCTTAGAATGGTATGTTGCTGCCCAGAAATAGCTCTAGCTGGGTTTTTAAAGGCCATATGCTCTTCTGTCTGTTCAAAGAATTCTATACCACTTAAGCATCCAATCTACAGCTGAGGGCTTTGCAGAAAAGAACTCTTCCTACAAAGAAAGAAAACAATAAAAATCAGAATTTTAGACACCAAAGCAATTAAAAACTGCTGTGATATTCTTTAGATTAGTCACCAGTTGTCTTGGTCTGACTCAGAAAAGAAGCCTTAAAAGAAAAGGAGGAAAAGGAACCAGAACAAATAAGAAAAGACAAGATCCAAAAATGAAGTTAAGCATAAGAATGCATAATGTCCAGCTTTGTTAAAAAATTATTTGGATCTGGGAGTGGATTACACATTGCTGGATCAGGTATCAAGGTGTCTTGGGCACTGATAGGGATTAGTCCATCGAGCAACTAAGTCTAGTTTCGCCCTTTTTTTTTTGATCTTCCTTTTGCACTCGGACATACATTAGACTGAATTTGAGTGTTTGTAATTTTTCACCCAAAGCAACCCTCAGAGCAGTGGTCAAACCTATGCCGACATCCCTGTGCTTGTGTCTTTGTGTCCATCAGGGACTGATGCAGAGTTGCAATCAGATGCATGCTTCCTACCTCTTTCAACAAGACAAGCACTACGACCTGTCCTACGACACGGGAGACAAGGCTTTGCAGTGTGGGCGGCACGTTGATGTCTTCAAGCTATGGCTGATGTGGAGGGCAAAGGTAGGACTGCCTGCTACACATTTATTTGTATTAAAATAATGCACACCAGATACACTTGAGGGTTTGGGGGTTTTTTCTGTAACCATAATTTTAAAAAATACCTGACCTGAATTTCACATATATAACATGAAAGAAAGAACATTATTATTTTCTGGGGGGGTTTATAGTTTTAACAACAGAACTTCAAAGCAGCGCACATGATTTTGAAACTTGAACTGTATGGCTTTTCATAGCATTTGCCTTGTGTAACTGTAGGAGTCTAACAGCATAAATCATATACCTAGGAATGTTGTTACAAAGATTTCTGGAAATAAAAAGATATTTTAATTACATTCAGAAATTAAACATGGCAAATGAAGACTGGAATACCTAGTTTCATTGCATGCAGTAGATATGAAGTAATCTTCTGAAGGAGTAGAGGAAAACTCATCAAAAACTCTTCACTGGGAAATCTGTAAACACCAGCTCTAATGATTACTTTATCTATATTGCTAAATAAGTTCTTGCATGTATTTATTTAATCTATTATGTCAGGTTGCCTAAGGTTGGTTCAGAGGAGATGACATCACTGTTTTCATTTCCAGAAAGCCTTAAAGATTCTCATGTGCTTCATTAAACCTCTGAGGAGGTGTGGGAGTCTGTAAAGGAGGATGCAATAGCTGTTGTGCAAACTGGGGTCTGCAGAGTGGCAGGTGATTTTAGCCACATGTCTCTTTTGCTCCAAGCCTTTCTCCCAGGGCTACCTCTACTCTGTTTTGAAATCTCTATGCACAGAAGGATAATGACACGGGGTTTAAAGTCAGTTCTGCACTGCCAGAACAGATTTAGCAGGAACATGCATCTATTACTCAGAGACATTTATCCTAAAGCCCATTTTTTCAATATGCCTTGTACTGCTTTTTCTCTTCTCACACTCTGCTTGTAATATTCACATTACAAAATAGGATGTGTGTTTTATAAAGAATTTATCTATTCCAGCTGTTTATTCCCCTTCCTCCTCCTTGAAGCTTCATCCTCTGTTTGAGGCATCACAGTTGGTTACTGCAGGAACAATTATGATGTCACAGAGAGGATTATAATTTCTGCTAGAGAAGAAAAAGCAGGCTTTTCTGCAGCTCTTAAAAACACAGCTTCTGATTTTGTATGGTATCTGTTAGAAGAGAGAAGAATACTACAGAGGCAGGGTAGTATCTAAACAAAGTGTGCATTTTCACAGACATCAGACTGGGCTCTAAAAGTGTATGTACCCACTCTGTGCTTAACTAAAAAAGAAAAAATTATTCTTGGAAAGTCCCCAGCATATCATTCCTGGAAGATGAAAATCCCCTGTCCTGAAAATAGTGGGAGACTCCCCATGTCTGGAACTCAACACCTCCTGAAGACCCCTCTCTGTGCCAGTCCAAGCTACCCAAAACGATCCTCAGCCTCTCTGCAAAATCTGCCAAAGACACCCTTGAGGTGCTATTCAGGTTCTCAGCAAAATAATCCTGAGAACCAAGTGAGTACCTGATGCTTGTTTTCCAGAGTTGTCTATAGGGGTATCAGTGGCAAGAGCTAGAGACAAAGGAGCTCTGCTTATCAAAGTGCCCTTCATCACATAGACTCAGATCCTTAACTGATCTCACAGAGACTTCTGAGATGACTTGTGCTGATGTGTTGGCAAGTATTGCATGGTCCTTTTCCCTTTTAATTCATGGAACAGATATTTATGTAACTTCTTTTCTTCATCTCTCTGTAAAGGGAACCACAGGATTTGAAGCACAAATAGATAAGTGCTTGGAACTTGCTGAATACCTATACAATAAAATAAAGAACAGAGAAGGGTATGAAATGGTGTTTGATGGAAAGGTATGTAGTACAACTTCTTTTTTTCAGTTGGTCACCAGTGTTTGCTTCAATTACCTACCAGGATGCTACCAACAGGTCAAATCAAACAGCATGAGACAGAAAGCAGGGACCCTTGTAACAAAACCTCTTGTGGCAGACATTCCTCTCTTCCCCTCTTCCTCATGGAATGCAGGGACAAGGGAGATGAGGCAGCTGTGCTTAGGTGTTCAGTTTGCTCAGTTTAACGCTGCTGAAACAAAACTCCGGTATCTCAGAGGCACACAACACACAGAGGCACAATGAGAACCAGCTCTTATGTTATAAAAACAAGCTGCAGTTTCCTCATACCAGGGTCTGTTAGGAGTGGGGGTACAGTACCCCACACAGCTCTGAGAGGACAGCTGTGCAGAGCATTTTTATCAGTATTCTTAGGTGGGCAGTCACAGGGGAACTGGGGTGACCTGGAGGGCCCATCTGCCCTGAGGTCCCTGCGGTGATGGGGTGCAGTCAGCAGGGATGGGGCTAGTGCTGCTTGGGAGCCCAGCGGGCACCCAGAGGGAGCACCACTGTCTGGGGTGGAGATATTGCCAGGCATGTTAGGTGGAGAGACTCCAGCTGGGATGGGAGCCCTGGATCCCAGGAGCCTGGCTGGAGCACAGTGCCCAGGTCAAGGCAGTGCAGCCTGGGTTGGGTGGCCGTACCTCTGCTGTGCTTGGCCATCGCTCTGTGAGAAACCTCTCCAGCTGTGAGGGCTGGGGACAGGCCTGGTAGAAACCTCTGTCATAAAGTTAGCTGGTGTTAGTAGAGTAAAAGAGAACAAGGATGAACATCAATATGTTTCTTCAGAGATTACAGGCTCACATCCACATACCACCATGGAATTTATTCCCCCCACCTCCCACTGAATTCAGTCATCACTGAATTTGGTCCACTGGGTCTGATGATGAGTAAAGGAACTTGTAGCAGGACGAGTTGCTGTAACACACATTTAGCATCCAGCAAAGAGGAACATAGCAAGGCAGGCAACTGTTGGGAGATTGGAAAAATGCACAAAATGTCATCCAAAGTTCTTTATGCCTTTCTGCTTAATGCTCCCATAGATGTTAAATGAACTAAGATGCTGTGGTGCATGCATATTAATACAGCAGCTAGCTGAATGAAATTGAGAAGTAATAAATTTCATTAAATGTAAGAAAATCTTAGACTGTCTTATGCACCACCTGTGGCTCCTGTTTACAGAATCAGATTCTATATTATTCTGTCATGTAATAAAAGTAAATGACACGATCCTCACCTCTAAATTATCTGTAATAGACTCTTGCCTTAGCCACATGATCCCTTCAGCCCCTGGAGGGGACAGGAGCTGAAACATTCAGATGCCTTTCAGAAAGGCATAAATATATTTGCCCAGCTGGATGATGTGTTTCTGCATCTGACACCCTGGAAATAAATTGCTTAAAATTATCTTTTCTGCATTAATAATGATGATGACTCTCAGTGGACCACAATAATGAAAACCATTGACTGCTGTCACAAGTTGATGTATGAGAGGGAGGAAAGGCATGAACTAAATTGCAATTGAGATATTATGAGCATTTCTTACAATGTAAACTATAAACTATTATTATTTTGTGCTTAGCCTCAGCACACAAATGTGTGCTTCTGGTACATCCCTCCCAGCCTGCGTGGGATGGAGGACAGCGAAGAGAGAACGAGCCGCCTGATGAAGGTGAGCACTGAAACCCTTGCAGGCAAACAAGCCCCACAGTGATCTCCCAGGGCACAGGGCAAGGTGAGGTTCTGGCAAATGACACCTCCATGGTCGTTTTGCTGCAGGTCAGTCTGGCACCACCTTGCTCTGGTCCCCAGGTGTGGTACTCCCTGGCTTTGGCTGATCTCCAGAGCATGCATTTACTCCGTGTTTATCTACTGAAGCTACTGTGAACTGCAGCCACTAAACCCAGCAAGGGCAGCAAAAGCTCAACAATACTACAGCACCCCAGCACATGAAAACAAGTGCAGCCATGTTCTGAACAGTGCAAAAACCAGCTACTGTGTCCCTGTCAGCAATACTGAGGGAGAAGCAGAGGGAAATTTCCCCAGTCATTTAAAGAGCAGGACAAAGAAACGGGATAAACTGAGTGCCTTTTCAGTGTGACATTCATTCCTTACTGGGGGTTAATGTTTTTGTTAATATTGGATGTAATTTCATTTCAGTTGCTTGTAGCTCTCCATCTTTTATAAAAAAAGAAAGTATACTCTGCTTTAATAATAATGAGAACGATAATAATAATGAAAATAATGATAATAATGAAAATGATGATAATAATGACAATAATAATAGTCATCATAATCATTCTCTACTTTTTGTTGCTCTGCAGGTGGCACCAGTGATAAAAGCCAGGATGATGGAGTATGGCACAACCATGGTGAGCTATCAGCCCCTGGGAGACAAAGTGAACTTCTTCCGGATGGTGATCTCCAACCCTGCAGCCACTCACCAAGACATTGATTTCCTGATTGATGAAATAGAGCGCCTGGGACAAGATTTATAATAACTGAGTGGGAAAGTCTGTTCCTGGACCTCTAAGTAGACAATTAAGTTGTCACAAACTGTGCGAATGTATTTGTAGTTTGTTCCAAAGTAAATCTATTTCTATATCGTGGCGTTGGAGTAGAGTACAGTTTAAAAAAGAAACATGGCTCCTTTAAAGACCTTTCCTGAGTTTTAGAATGCCTCCTTAATAATTAACTGCACAAAAAAGCTTCATTGAAACAAATAAGGAAGACAAGAAGATCCTTAAAAATTTTACCCCAAATTTTAACACAGTAATTATTTTAAATTAACAGCAATCAGACTGAATGATGCCAAAGTTGCCCAAAATTATGAAAAAATCAGATTGGGGGAAGTGGGAGGGGGTGGTGAGATGCAGAATATATATGCTGTATGTTTAAAAGTGAAAGGATTTTGCCTTTTTCGTAGTATTAGAACAGAATTTCTAATTTACCTATAGCAACACTTCAAATGTATTTAAATAAGTATAGTTTTACAAAAGGAAATATATATATATATAAAAAAAATCCTATTTTGTAAACTATATATTTTTATTTTATATGGGTTATAAAATTGCAAGGACAGAAGCTGAAAATTAACTGGGATTCTTTTTCTTTTGATGGAGGTGCCTCAAATATTTATTACTGCTTATTTTAAAAGACAAGCCCACGTAATACGTTTCTTTCTCCATGTCATATGGATTGTACATCTCCAGGGTTGGTTACTGAAAAACCTCAAGAGGACTGCAGCTCTTACAACCACTTAATAAGATCAATTACAGTACAACAATAGGATGCTATTATTCCTAATTATGTTTCCCACGTGGCCTAAGCAGACGCACAATCAATATACAGTGCTAACCAAGACTGAAATAAGGTTGTATTTGGATGGTTTCTGTGTTCTCTGTTTAAAAAGCCTATTAAAAAAAAATAAGGTCACATCTGAGTAAATTCTCATCTCCAAACTATTTCTGCTGTGAGCAGTCCCAAACTATGTTGAAAACCTCACAGCTACATTAAGAAGGTGAAGACTTCTTACAGATGTACAGGTCTGCAAGACTAGGCCTAAATTAAATGTGACTGTAATCTGAGTGAATTAGATTCAGGGATGGGGTCTAGGTACAAACTGTTTCGTTGAAGGATTTTCACAGTGCTGGACTCCATCCTTGCCTACAATGAAATCAAGTTATGGCTACATCTGCCAAAGAACAGTCCCTACTGAGCCTCACAACCTTTTTAGAAACCATGGGCACATCTCTTGCAGAAATTATTCGCTGCATCATTCTTTAGCTTTAGAGGTGTCTCTGGCATGGAAACTTAAATTTATCCTTTCTCTCCCCAGCATCTGGAAGTAAGAGTTCTGCAGCTTAGACCTGTCTACTTATAACCCTACTAAAGTTTTGGTTTTAACTTTGCCTAAATGGCCAACTTGTGTTTGTAAAGCAATATGGTTTTGCTGTCTCTAAAATACTTGAAGACAAAATAAGAAGTGCAATGTGGGTTTAATTTCATCTAAAATAGATAAATGGAGTATTGATTCAATGTAATGTGAGGACATGAAGTAAGAGGAAATAAATAGTGTCTGTAATTGTGTTGCCTTTATTATATTGATAGTACTGTTTTGTCACCTCAGATTGAGGCTGTGCACTTTAGATTTAAACTGTACAATGTTGCAAATCAACATGTGTTGCTGTATAAGCTTGTACAATATATTATTGATATGTCATTATTTGTGTGGTAGTAGTATTGACTCTTGATATTGTAAGACCTGCATTCACGCCTGTCCCTCTACTGTATCTTTGCTTGGTGTTAACCTCTCCTCTCAGCTTCTGGGCACGCCCCTCACCTCCCTTCAGTGGATTTCCATTGCTACCTGCATAGCGCTTCAAGCCAAGCTGTAGAGGAGATTACCCATTCTGTCAGGAGGGCCTCAATGTGACCTCTACTAAACGTGTCAGAACCAGCAGGTTAATCACTGAAATACCGAGTAGAGCAGCAAATTCTATTCTTTTTTCTTGCTGGGAAAAAGGCGAGCAAAGAGCTTACAAAGTAAAACTGGGACAGGGACAATGACAAAGGTGATCAGTAGCCCGGTTACATCTTGCATGTGCAATTACGTTTTAAAGTGCTAAGTGCAAACAGCGTATTTATTAGATGTATGTGCCAATCCAAGATTTACATTTGGTGTTCCAGGAGAACCAGCAAATTATTTTTTTTTTTACACATTACTGTACTTACTGCAGCCAGGAAGGAGCAGCATAGCAATCTGTTCTTGTGTTTGACCAAAATATCTTATCTGTGGTGTTGATCTAAATCCAAATAAAAGTGTAACATGTGACTCTGGGTCTTTTCATTAGCAGCACTGATGAGCACTCTAAGCGTTTATCACTTGTGCCATTTCGGAGCAAGGCCCCAATAAAGAGAATGTTTAATTGGAACTTTTTATGTCTCCTGGATTTTTTCATTTTTTCATTACAAGATGCATTCTGTTCACTACTGTAACATAAATATACCAACTCCACCACCAGACCTTTTCTGTGTCAGTACTCCAGACCTTTTTTTGGAGGGCAATACTCAGCACCAGCACACAAAAGGGTAAATCTGCCATCTGGTATTCTTGCACTTTATCCTTACAAGATGGATTTAGTTGCTTTTTTCTCCTCAAACAGTTCAATTTTTCTATGCTCTGTTTTTCCTTTTTATTTCACGAGTACTTATCCCCAAATTAACCATAGACTCATATCAGCCTTCAGGACAGCAGTGAAAGCACTTGCCAGGACAGCACAGACTATACAATGGCAACAATTTAAAACAGCTATGAAGTAAAAAAGACAAAACAACCAATATAAAAACTTCAGATTTTTATCTTACATGTCTCTCCTGGCCCAGGGCCACCTCCCTGCAAAATCTGCCATCAATCTGCTCTATTTCTCTTCCACACTCTGCAGTGCTGCCCAGTGCAATACCAGCAGCAGAGAAATAAAACTATGCTGTTAAAGCCACGGCAGTCTAAAAGCTCATGTCTGAAATGGGATTTTTTCCTATAATTTCTTTAAGTCTCTAGCAGAATTTAAGATTAACACCTGTGCTGAATACCTGCACAGAGTCCAGCCAGGAGATCTGTAAGGAAATGGAGAACTTGTGGGGATAAGTTACTGTCCTTATCCCAGTGAAGCTCTCCATTTGGCACTGGGGAGAGGAGCACTGGTTTAGCCTTTTTGAGCACTACCCTCACAAGAGTGGATGAAGCTTGGGCTTGTAAAAGTGACTGACTTGCCGCAATACCCAGTAGTTAATAGTTGCTGGGGGGTCAATGCAGAAAAAACCAATGTAGCTGGGTTCTTACACAGCTTCTGGAAATCCTTGGCCCTGGTGCCACTTTGTCAGCCATAAGAGTGGCTGAGGGGCAGATGAGACGATGAAGTTGTGAGCCCAGCTGAGTTGTTGGTCTGACAACACAAGATGGACCACCCAAGGACCTGACTGATGTGATCATTGGCTCTTGACACTGGCTCTTTTTGGATGCTGCTCATTCTGCAAATAGTCTCCAGGAAGGACCTAGAGAGAGCCTCTTGCCTACCTAACAGCCTACATCTCCAAGGAGGGCAGGTTTAATGTGTCAGAGTGGCTAAGGAATGGACAAAGCAAGACAGAGCTCAAGAAAATGTGTATCTTTTATCTGACTTAGCCAGGCTAACTGCCAAGAAGAAATTCATTCTAGACAGAGAGCTCCATACAAAGGCACAAAACTCTGCCTTTACTATGCTAATGTCTGAGTCCTACAGTGTCTGAACCATCCTCTTTCTACCTGGCCAACCTAAGGAACTAATTCAGCCATCAAGAGAAAGCCAAGTGCAGCTGGAGGAATTACAAACCTGACTTTGCTTTTCACTGAAAAGACAGAACACCCACAGGTGATGGCACTGTTCATTACAGCACTGTAGGATGCAGGTGTATAGATTTTACACTGTACTTTGGAGCAAGAAATTGGGTCTGAGATTGGAAAAAAAGGAACATCTACCTCTTTTTGTAATAGAATAAAAGCCTTGCTGTTGGAATTCTTGCATTGCAAGTGAAAATGAAACAAACACTGTTCTATAAATTCCCATTTCATGAACAGAGCAAAGGTTGTTTTCTCCAGGCACAGAAAAGTCACAAGTCAAGAAAGGATGGAAACCTCCCATTCTCACACTACTCTGCAACAGCTCTCCCTGTGCACATTCTCACTCCAGCTCATAGCTGATGCTGAGAATTCAAAAAATATTCAAACACCCAACTTCCATGATGTTAACCCAGATGGCTTAATCCCAGTCCTCTATAGTACTCACTCTTAGCTTGTGACTCGTAATTCCCTACGGATAATTTTCCATAGGTCTACGACCAATGATCAGGAAGGGAAAGTTCAAAGCACTGCTCTGCAATATGTGAAATTTCTAAAGGAGTCCTCACCTTCCATAGAAAGGAATTGTTTCTAAAACACTAGATTTCACATTATAAATAACAGGATCTAGTGTGTTACTGACACCTGACCTGCAGTGGACATTAAAACCATGTCAGATTTTAATTATATAGTAACAGAAAGATACAAACAATAACAAGTGGGACAGGGAGTATAAGAGTAGGTGTACTTAATTTGTCCCATTACCCTGGAAAATTTTATTATTTTATATAAATCTATATCAGTAAATTTCCATTTTCTCCTGCATGATGGACTTCTATTTTCCTACCCATCCTCTGTCCCGGTAATGAAAGTGATTCTGGAAGAAGAGATGTTTGGGACTTGATGCAAACATGTTTTTGTTGCTCTGAGAAGCTAAAAGGAAATGGTTTGTGTTAAAACAGTTAGCTGCAGCCCATAGCTCTTTAAAGGCAGTCTATAAAGAGGGATGGGGCTGGGGACTGCACACACCAGGACTGCCCAGCAGAGCTCCCCAGGTGCTCCTTTGCTGAGAGGCAATGCCCACCATGGAAAGTGACTCCAGCAGTCTCTGCCAAACAGCTCCAGCTAATTTCCTTTCAGATGAGCCACTGCTGTTTGTATTGCACTGGCAGCCAGCAGAAGCCCAAACCTGGCAGCAGTAAAAGCTGTAACACTGTCAGCTCCAGACTGGAAAGCATGAAAAGGACTTGGGGCACAGAACTTTTCTCAGGACTTTGTCTCACATGATGATTTTTCTCTTTCACCAATATTTCCTTCTGACCAAGAGAGATTCTGGAAATAAAATATGAAGCTTTTAGGCAATTCTCTGTTTGGATTCCTCTTTCAACAAAGTTGACTTTGGAACGTAGGTAGTTTCTTTTCAGCAGTTCCCAGATGCATGACTTCCACCAGCATGTTTAACCAGCATGATAAATCCTCCTGGCTGCAGAAAGCTCAGAGACAAGGACAACAGCTCTGCATAGTGCCTGCAGAGAGGGTTCCTGGTGCAGGTGGGACTGTGCACCTTCTGCAGCAGGCACTTATATTCCTTCTGGGATCACAACACATAGAAATGAGTTATGAATCCCCATCCTTATCCTGTGGTTATTGGCTCTTGCACCAACAGTTTGGGCTGCTACTCCAGATAAGTCTATCTGTACTAAATTTGGGAGATTGAGAATTAAACTGTATTAATAGTGATACTAATGAGCAGGACATTAATAAAATGCAGAATGCCATAAGATCCTACAACTCAGTGAGATTCATGATAGTTCTGAATAGAGGCTTTAATAGAAATTTTTAGACTAGAAGCTTATCATTGCGTTATTTTCTGTAATGACTTTGGATTAAAAACAAATGTTTCCTGTTTTAACACTACAGGAATTAATAAGCTGCCTCAGGAATTCATATCCAACAGCAAATGACAAATGGCAGCATTACGATATTGTGCAAGTTCCTCCATATCTCACTCTGTCCTTTTACCTTCAGTACAAATGAGTTGCAATACTGACTACTACAGAAGTGTTTTCCCCGCTTAGCCAAACAGATTACATCTCACATTTACTAAAATTTCAATAGATGCCAGTAGTTGAAAGAAATAATCATATTGAAGTGAAATACAAAATAGGTACAATTTATGGTAGTGGTCAAAATTGTCAATTCAGGCACACACTTAGGGCCTTGTTTGTGCATATCACAGTTCAGTTTGTGTCAATTCATTTCTCCCTTTGCCATTTCTCTTATTTCATGTTTTTATGAGCAGGTGTTGCCAAAAAATCTACAAGCAAATCATGTGTTGCTGAAATGACACTGGCACCCAAGAGGTATGCACGGATCATCTCACCATCCTGCCATTGGCATTGAAACAGCCTGCCCTTTTTTGCCACTGTGACAGACTTTGTCTTCTGTAGATGACAATTTGCAATCACTTTCTCCTTTTCTTCTGCTAGTTTAGCTACAGTCATTATGAAAGAAGAGATAAAAATAATCAAACTCAAAAAGCTTTCCAGTGATTGGAGTTGATTGTAGATGCCACAGTTGTAACACAGCTGAAATTACTGATGTATTACAGTGCTTGAAAGCAATTTAATGGCAGTAACTTTTAAATAAATTGCAGCTATTGATCACTAGCCTTCATATTTCCTGCACAGAAAGCCTCCTCTTTGCTCACATTGTAGGCAGCCTTACTTGTTCCCAGGCTTGTTTTTAGAGTGAACCAACTAAACCACTTCTGTGGAAAACTGGACANTACTAAAACCTTGCCAGTAATCACAGTCATAGATTGAAGGTGCTTTATGTAACAGCCTTTCAAAAAAGGGTCTCAATTATTGCTGAACAATGTTTTATCAGAGAGAAAAGGTACACAGTAAGCCTGGAATATATGAGTGGGAAAATGGCTTGCACCACAGACTGAGTCATCCCTCAGACCTAGTCAACAGTGAGGACTTGTACAGACTCAACAAGGACATAATATTCAGTTTCAGACATCACACTTCCAGGAAGATACTAAGAAGAGAGCAATAATTATTAGCAATCTAAAAACATATAATCTTCAAGGAAATAGTGAAAGTTGAACTGTCTGCCTAAAAAGCATGTCAAATTTATGATGAAAGTCCTCTAATATCTAGAAGACTACTGTGGATAGGAGGGAATTTTATTTCTCTGAAGTCTCAGAAAAGAAACACTGTGTTCAAACTCTAGCAGGAAAGATGCAAATCATTACTAGAAACAGTTTTTCAGTGTTAAAGCTAATAAAGCCTCAAAACAGATTACCTTGGGAAACCATGGGATGCTGGGGGTCTTCAGAACAGGGTGGACAAATGTTAAGCAAGAAACAGATGATCCCACTTGGAGCAGAGGCATGGGCCAAGGACTCTCCTTGAGACCCTCCTGCTGTATTTTTCCATCCCTCAAGGCAGCAGCCCCGGGTTGATCTGTGATTACCTGCAATGCCTTTCAGTGAGAGTTTTCAAGACTGTGCTGTGGATCAGCATGAAGTTAGTTTTCATGAAATCCACTGTAGCAAGAAAGCTGTAGAGATCTCAGGCAATCTCAGTGTTATAACAGAGGTAAGGAGCTGTATTTATTGCCCTCCTTTGGCAAAGGCAGTGACCTGCTGACCTGCCAGCTCCCCAGACTGCTGCTACCCTGCCTTAACCTCACAGTTGGTTGTCTCCTTGATGCAAAAGTGTTGCAAAACGCAGCAGAAATTTCCTAAAAAATTCTCAGATCTCAGTATCATGAGACAGGTCAGAACCAGAAAGATTGTGACTGAAATTTGCATGTAAAAAAAATAAAAAGAGGAAGAGAGAAAGAGGGGGGTGAGTTTGGATTCACTCCCAGCAGTTGTGGTGGAGGAGTAGCCTGGGTGCTCATCTTGACTCCTTAAAACCAGGAGCAGGGAAACAAACTCAATCTTCTGCATTTGTTACAAATTCATCCTTTCGTCTTGCCTGTGTATTCCAACCACATTAATAATTTGTTTACATAGCTATTACAACATTTTAAGCAGATGAAACAGGGCATGGAGTTGACAGTCTCCCTGCATTGGCTTCAGGGCACTGGGAGAGAGAAGGTAGAGATGGGTGTAGGACCAAGCAGGACAGGGGGTACAATTTCCCTTGGGTCTGGAGAAGGGGGACAGGCACTGATGCTGCACATCAAAGCACAACCCTGGTCTAGTCTTGGATAAAATACAGAAGCCAAGTCCTGCTGGTGACGACTCCAATTCATATTTCCAGCTGAATGATCTTGGATGTTCTCTCACCCTGACTCACCTTGAAAATTAACCCAGGGCAGTTGTGAACAGGTTTTAAAATACCCCTGTAGCCCCAGCTATTGACAGATATGTGTTGAAGGACATCAATAATGCAGAGCTCCACTGACCTAGAAGACCTGAAGTATTTACCTAACACACTGGTACCCATGCAATAGGGCCACTAAATGTGAAATCATTAAGAAGATGGATTTCTTTGTTATTCTTTTCTGTAATTTCTCTGTATTTCTGTTGCATTCAGAAGACCTTTGAGTTTTGTCATGGTGAATCATTTAACAACATGAAATTATTTGTTTCATTCTCATCTTCAATGTCACTATTTTTAAAAGAGGTGAGCTGATGCAGACTGTGCAATTGAATTGTTAAATTTGTAAGCAGACTGTGCAATTGAATTGTTAAATTTGTAAGCAGACTAATAATATATTGGTAGCAGCTGAGATATACTTCACCCTTCATAGCTAGCTATCTGGAGAAAGCTGCTGGTACAATAAAACATTCTTTTATATGTGATTACAGTGATTCTTAATTTTTTTCCTAGTCACATTTTCATGTAAGTATTTTAATAACCAATATATATAAACCCGTTAAATAAAACTGTTCCTCTCATCTTGTTTTCTTACATTTCTAAGGCATGAATATGTGTCTATTCTCAGTACCTGATTTTCTTGTATTTCTTTTTCCTCTCATATTTATAATATCATACTTCATCCACATTTTACCACCATATGTCTATAACAATAATGTTTTTATCAATAAGGCACACGGCAGAGATGAATAGCAATATGGAATTAAACATACCAAGCTGTTAATAAAAGACTCCTTAGCTGTACTTCACAGTTAACTTTCTGCCCAGAAACATTTTCTTTTCTGTAGAAGATATTTTACATAATGAAGCTCAAAAAAGAAAAGCTCAAAGCATAAGTACCTGGACTGGTTTAGGGATGAGTGAGTCAGAGAGATTAAGGCAGGGCATGGAGTCAGGCTTTCACATTTCAGTCATTAATTGGCTGCTAAGAAGGAGTGGCTGAAGTGTAGGAGGAGTGTTAATTTTGGTGGAGACCAACAAAGAGAAGAGAAATTTCTCATCCTTTTATTTCTCAATCCCGCTCCAATAAAAATAAAGCCAGTGAGAAGGTTTTTTTAAAGTGAGGGCAAGCTGATGTGAGGATGCTATGCTGGAATGAGGAGAGTGCAGTCCCACCACCTCCAGCCAAGCCTTCTGCTGAGGTACCACAGGCAGCCAAGTGGGGCTGGGCTGCAGCACAGGTGAGCATCCCAGCACACCACAGAGCTGGCTGTTAGAGCAATGCTTTCCTCTAGATTAAGACAGTGTATTTCAGAAGATAATGTTAAGATTAAAAGTTGCAAGCATAGGAGACTTTCAAGCTAACTACAGGCAAGTTCCTACAACTTGTCTAATTTGATTGGTGGTTGAAATCCTGACTCTGTTGAGTCTTCTGCTGACTCCAGTAGTCCCAAGACCCCAGTGGCCAATCTCTGCTGCTCGGTGGCCCCAGAGCTGGTTGGGTCTGATGGTGTTTTAACATGACCACAAGCCCCAGTGCCAGTGCATTTGCAGTGGGTAACGTGGAACCCACACTTGACCCTGTACTTATCAAGAGGACAAGCTTGCCACAGGCTGGCAATTTGGCTTTTTAAAACTCAACTTTAAAGCCATCCTGGGCATGCACAGAGGATAGGAAGGATCTGAGGCTGTAAAATTAGCTGCTTCCAACCTGCTGCTCCCAGGCAGAGTGATGGGTGGAAACCTGCAGGCAAGCACAGAGATGGACAGATTGGAGGTCCATTGTCTAGGGCTAGGGCTGAGAGGATTGCCAGTCACTCTCCAAAAAGCTGAATGCTTATTTACCCTCCAAGGAAGGCAAAGAGAAACAAGAATTTGAACTGGGTAAATTTGCCCAGTTCCTGGACAGCACAGTGAGCCATTATCCCTTATTCTGGCTGGATGTGCTGTGACAAAATAATTCTTCACCAAAAATTAAACAAGGAACCTTGTGTTTCTGAATATGAGAAGAGTGCATGAAATGGCTTTAAATTACTTATAAAATGATGACTCTCTAATGTTTTAAAAACATTTGGAAAATTTAGTCAATACAAAAGCACTGCACTGCTACATGAAAAAAAAAGTAGAAACTGGAGCATTCACTGGAGACTGTGAGGTCCTGTCTGCATTTTTTGAAGCCTCCTAAAGGCCTCTGTGGCCAGGATTACATTCTCTATTAATGCTGCAGGGTGGTTTATCTCCTACAAAATTCCACAATGCAAGGGTAACAGAAGCCTTTTGAAAATGTTTCATGAATAGGTAACAGCACTGCTCACAGCCTAAGATATAGATACAAATACACACATATATGGAAATCAAGTGTTTGTTGAAAGTAAATGGAAGTAAAGTAACTCTGCCAGGGTCAATGAAGCACTGTCTTTCATTCATTAACGTAAGCTGATGTTTTCTATTAGAAGAGCTTTAGGTGGAATGTGCCTGAGATGTTTTAAGCAGAAGGACAGGGATCAAGAGAAGATTAACCAGGGTGATGAAAACCTTGGAGCGCACATTAGCCCATGTGTCTTTATGTATATAAAAAAGTGGATTATTCGTGTATGCCCTATTATTTAACAGGTATTAATGATTGTTAGCATTTAAACAAACTCCTGTAAGTCAGTTCCATTTCATGACTGATCTGCTACTTTTCTCTATATCAAAATAACTTGGAAAGTGCTTAAAACTATTTCTTTCTCTTTACAGATTTCTAGATTTCTTTCTCTTTATAGAAGACTTTGAGCTACTAAGACTACAAGGACATCACTACATTTTCTAAGCGTGAATTAAAAGAGAACAAGGAACTTTTTTTTCTAGTTGCTACTCTCTTTAAAAAAGAGATAAATAAACACAGCTGGTTTTAGTCATAATATTTAGTAAGCAACAGGCCATACTACACAGAGATTAAATGGGGGAAAAAACAAAACAAACAAACAAAACCAAGAACTGTAGTTTTAACTACTTCCCAGTTTCAATATTCTGAAAAAAACCCCATGTGTTTCAGTTTTTAAATGGTGGTTTTAAACTCTTTATAGTTTTCTGTAAACTCAGTGAAGACAAAGATATTTCTGAAGTGGTCATGACTCAGTTTTCAGATTACTATGAAAATTACAAGGATTTGGCTGCATATGCAGTTACAAATGGAAACTATTTTGTTAGTCTGATTCTAGTATGGGCAATTACTTTCTTAGAAATATGCTTGTTTGTTTGTTTGTTTAAAATAGATTTCAGTTTGTTTAAAAAACAATGTAAATATGCTTAAACTAAACTAAACTATTATGAAATAGTCCACCCCTATTTTACAACATACCCTACTGTATTGTTCCCCTACTTCTTGTTTGAATAAAGTGCCAGGAACAAAATCTTGCAAAACTAAATACTTGAGTAATCATGTGGCCATTAGAGTATTTGCTATAAAATGCTTGCTGTGTTCAGAGCACTCACCAGTCCTCATTTTCTGTCTGGTGCTTCACAGTCTTTCATATTCTTCTTCAAATAGGAAGCAGATAACTTCTGCTTTCCTTTCAGTACAAGCGGCCTAATGTTTAAATGACAACATAGAGCATCATACCCCAACCTACAGCAAAACACTACTGATGCGTCTCTCAGCTTTCCTCTGCCAAGCAACAAAACCACAACACACTGAACGTTAAATTAAATGGGACATTTTAATATACAGCAAGAAGTTATCCAGAATTAACTTAGCTCAGTCTTTGCTTCTGGGGCTTATTCTGGGTACTGCTGCAGTATCTGTGGATGCTTTAAAAGATGCTGCTGTGGCCCATGCTCAGGTGTGTGTTCCCTCTCTCAGCCTTGCATAGTCACCAACACTGTTGCTCATTTCAGGATACCAACTAGAAAAGCTATTTCTTCTCAAAAGAGCAGGCTTTCCTGTTGAAACAAGTGTCCCTTAAGATCTGGGCACAGAAATGGAGCAGTGAGCAAGGAAAGCAATATCTGGGAACAGCCAAGGGCTGGAGTGAGTCCAGGCTGGACCACCTTACTGCTCCCTGGAATGCCACCCTGCTGGGGCTGAAGTGCCACAGGGCTGAGCAGCCCTGTTGTCCCTGCTGTGCTGCAGCAAGGCATGGCCTTGTTTTATCCTCTGTGCCACAGGTTTGGGTCCCCATTCCCTGGGGGTTCCCTTGTGGAAGAAGGAACTACTACTGTCCACTAAAAGAGCCACAGAAGATTTAGCACGAAGCCTGACACCTCTACCCTCCATCACTCTTGGTATGCTATAAGGTCTGTTTCCATCATGTGCAATATAAAACCATGAGCACTCTGCCCCTGGCTCCTGAGTTATTACTCTATCACATTACAAATGTAAATCTAAGGGGCCTATCTTCTGTTTCTGCTTCTGAAGATATGCCCCTTTCATTAAACATCCCTCTCAAGCAGTTTCACCCCTCCTGTGATTTTCCCTCATGGATTTTCCTGCGAATGAAAGTGTCAAATTGCTGTGAGATGGACATCAACATTCTTCCACTGGAAACCCTTTCTAAATTTCAATTTATTACTATTTTGTTTTAAGTAATGGTCAAGCTCTCCCCTCTACCCAAACCATTTAATCATGTGACATTTCTTTTCTTATGTTTCTTGTTTTCCTAGTATAGATCCTTAAACATACAGAGAAAAGTACTGGAGCTTGAATCCTGCAGTAGCACATTCTCAGACTTTCAGTGTCTTTCCATAAAGGTAAGATTAACCAACAAAGGAATTGCTTTGCAGAACTCAGCATCTTCTGACTATTTTCCCCCCACTAATTGCTGAAGTTGGCCACTAAAGCCAGGTTTACTTCCTGGTGGGCTATTTCAGTGTTAGAACAAAAGACACTTAGAAAAACGCACTTGCCAGCTTTACCAAATCATTCTGTCAGACCTGTATAAAGTGACCCTACCAATAAATTTGATGAGAATGAACTAAATAGCTTTCTACTGATGTAAAAGGTGTATATTTCCAGACAGAACAAGGGGCTTTGTCATACCACACTACCGGCAAGCGTCTGCTTTTGTCTGTCATTTTCCTTCTCCAGACTCTGATTTTATTATCATACTGCTGTAATGAAAAGCACAAATCATCCGGACAGCAGTGGCAAGGAGCTGTATCTCACTGCTCTGATGTCACCAAATAGCTGTATTTCAGGGCTCCGTCATTTACAACTTCTGTGGAAAATGCTGACTGCTTTGAAGACTGGCATGCAAATGAGCAGGAGCTGCCTACACGGTCCCCTCTGAGGCACTCACACGGATATTTCAGCCCTGTCTTTGCCTGTGCCCTTCACCCCTGGCTGGCTGCAGCAGCTCCCGATGGAGCCTTCTGCCATCCTCCGTGAGGATCGGGGCCAGGGCTTGGGAATTCCCCAAGGGGAAAGTCAAACATTACAGCACAGCAGGGAGAGTTCTGTTTTCCTGTAGCTTCACAACACTTAAACAAGTGTTTCTTTGCTGTTGCTTTATTCGTCATCCAATTACTTCATGCATCGATCTCTCCCACCTGACAGCAGGAAAATATTCAACTTTCTGAATTGCTCACATTTATTGTGACTTGTATGCAAAATTCCCACAGGAGAAATCACGCTGTGATATTGCAGCTTCTTTTCAGGTTTAATTCCCTTTCCTTTAAATTAAGACGACACAGGACAGGAGCACTAATTCAGCATTGTTTCCAGTTTCTGTAGATACTCAAACCACCTCCCATCAAACTACACTCACTCACATGCTAAAGAGCTGTGAGCAAGTCTTACTTGGGTCTCTGTGTAAAAAGTCACAGAATGGAGATTGAATCAGGAGAAACTGAGTGACCTTGCTTTAAAAAGCAGATAAACTTTATTGTCTTTAGATGAAACATTCTAGAGAGAGATAGTGATTGAGCTATGTAATGTGATATCTGGAAAACTGACCCCAATTTCTGCTTACTGACCCTCATCTTACCTGCTACTGCTGTAGAAATCTCAAGTAGCTGTGCAAAGGCAAGTGTGAACATATTCAGACTCTGCCAAAGTCAATGATACATTTCTACCAACAAAAATAATTACCTGGGGTAAAACTGATGGGTTTCGGTTTGGAAAATTTTGCAAGTAATTGTTTCTTAAAAAAAAAAATCAATCGAAAATTATACAAAAAATCCAAGGTGATAATTCACTGCAAACTCTTCTTATATATACTATTATGAAAATGATATTTTGGGCTGAGATTTTTTCTCTTCTGTATTGTTATTGGTGTAGAAGGACATTGCTGCTTGTGTTCCTGTTCTGCTTCAGCAGCAAGATGGAATCAGAGGGACACCAAGAAATTCTCACCAGTGAAAAAATGTAGGGTAAGAAAAGCTGTGAGGAGAGCAACATAAAACATTCTGCTTTCTCACCAGAAGCTGTATTAAGCTTATTCCAGGGGCTCTGTGCATCCACAAGGTATGTAAAAACCTGCCTTCAATAGCTGCTTAACCTGTGCTTTTCTTCAAGGGGGTATCTTAGATAATCACTGCAAAACCATACTGTTCTTATGTCTTATAAAGCAAAACCCCATCATGTCCAGACATTTATGGCATGGTAAGAACTCTAAGACGTGGGGTTTTTTATGAAAAGTGACAATGATGTTTGTGTATTTAGTTGTTGTAACAACTATTAGCATTTGAAATCTGTTTATCTCAGAACACCTGTATGATTCCTAATGTGTAGATAGTTAAACAGAAGTGCTTTTGTGGCCAGTTCAGCAGCAAATGAGAGGCTTAATTTGGACTGAAGCATGGGACAAAAGCAACTAGATCAAATCACTAATAAAGCCTCAAAATCTGCAACCCCACCTTGAGACATATGAGACGCTGAGGCACACAGGTCCTCACTGTGACCAGCCTGCAGGAGCTCCCAGGGGGTGTCCTGGAAGGAGCTGCATGTTGAGGTGCCTGTGCAGGGGAGGGTTTAGTTCAGTGCAGTTCTTTCTGGACAACAGACTGGATTTCTTACTATTTCTTCCAGAGACTCATCCCACAGATTTCCTTCACATGCAAAAGCCAGATATGGTCTTGGAGATGCTGTTTTGTATTTTATCCAGGCATCCCCCAGCAGAGATGGGGCAACAGGATTTCATTCTCTCCTCTGCTTCAATAAATTCAATCTCATATCTCAAGGAAATGTATATTGCACTACAATTTTTAGGTGCTTATTGTTGGACCCTTTTTCCTTTTTTTTCCCCTGAAAAAATATAAGGGTTTTGCGTAGAAGAATGTTAGTGAGCCTCACTCCAGAAAGGCATATTTATCCTAAAATATGCTTTCTTCTAGCTCAGAGTGATTGGTATGACAGTGCCCATTTCCTGAAGATAAATACCAAATGCTTATGTCTTTTCATTCACATGTTATTTTAATACACACACACACTCTGCATCTCTACACACACCTGTACATACATCTTGTACTCTATTGAATACATACATGTATTGACAGCCTTCTTTCATTTGCTTGCCCATGTTACCCTTTGAGGTACAACAAATGGAAGCAGTAGCAGTATTGGTTATTCAATTTCATTGAACAATGATATTTGAGTTATTCTAAAAAAAGCTTTGAGAAAGTACAATTTAATCTGATTCTCTTTTGAGCAGAGGAAATGTCATGTAATTTTTTCTTGTTGGTTCTTAATTAAGTACAAAGAGTATTGAGTTTCTTAGTTCCTGAATGTTGTACAGCTATTCTAGTGGCTATTTTTCCATTTATTATATTCGCTGAAAACCTCTTTGCCTTTAGAAGACAAAAGGTCAAGTACTCAATGTCAGATTCTGCCCCAGTGTGGTCAGTGGGGACCTTTGTTGGGAGCAGAATTAAATTCTTATGTGTTGTACCATCTTGCTTGTGAATGATTAATTATCAATTTTGTTTTAGCACTTCTTTCAAAACTTATTGAAGAAAACTAAAATACCTTCTTATAAAAAAAATATCTCATCATGGTATTTTAAAAGTCTATGAAACTACCATCATCCACTACTTTACAAAGATACCCTGAGGAAGATTTAGGAAGCAGAAAACCCAAGTGTGAGTGAATGGCAGGCAAACACACAGCTAAGCCTCTGGGGCATGTGTATCTCCTGCAGGTTGGACTGAAAAGGACCAGTCAGAAGCAAAGGCAGGTGGAAACACAGGACTATCCACAACGCAAGTCTACGGACTCAGAGATTTCAATAGTTCTTTTGGGTATCTTCTGTGCCCTGATGAAGATGGTTGCCTCTATCTGAAATTTAAGAAGAATTAGATTACAAAGGATAAGTAAAAATACATAAATACAAGGAAAATGTAACTTGTGTAGTTAAAAAAATAAAGTTAAAATAATATGCTGTGTATTCTTGTAATACCATAGAATCTGCACATTTTCCAGCAGTGCAGCAAGTCATGCAGGTAATATTTTGAGTGTGTATTTTGCTTACTCCCCTGTTAGGGCTCTGTGTATTTGTATCTGTGAATGCCTGTGTCCTGTATTGTTAGGGATCCTACATGACTGGGCATTTAACCTCCCTACTGCTCTGTGCCAAATTTAAAGGAATTGATTGAAGAAACACCCAAACTGAAATTCTTCATGACTGTCTGTTTTCAGACTTGTCCCCAAGAAAGCTCAATCTTTGTCTTCAATTAAAAAAATGAGTATTTATACTCTTCCCTATTGAATTTTTAGGGTACTTCTTCAGAGACAGTTTCAAACAGTGCAAATGCAATGCATATTTTGGAGGCTTGGCTTCAGTGAAGCAAAAAGCATCATTTATGTGTTAGACACGCACAGACACTCCAACTCAACCCAAGAAAGCTCCTGCTACACTCAGTTTGTTTCAAACAAAATTTTAGTGTCATCTCCTTCTGATGCCTGATGGTCACAGCCCAAATAGTAAGTGTCTGGTTTTAATCTCTTAAAGGCAGAAAAGCACTGTCCTTTAGTGAAAGCAGATGGGAAAGGCTGGGATTCCAGGCAATTACCCACATATAGTGATCCAGGAATAGAGCAGCTGATGATGTTAAACTCTTTCAGCCCACGGGAATGGATGAAGCATCTTTAAGAATAGACTCAAAGGACTAATATTTTTCAAATTGACAGATTACAACACTTGACAGTCACTGAAAAAGAAGATGAACTCATGGAAAACATAAGCTGAAGGCAATACCTCTTGGTACGTGGTTAAATTTCCATTCTCAGTGTGCCTGTAATGACCCAACATTGTAATCAGGCACACCTACAGTGACCTGAACAGCCCATATCCTGCCTTCATCACACCCACTGAAATCTCTTGGACACATGAAGTGGTTTGTAGCCCCACCAGCAGCAAAGGACTTGTGTTACTGCTGCATTATTGCACCTTTTAAAAATAAGTTCTGGTCCAAGGTAATGCCCAAACACAGAGACTGAACATTGTGTCTCATGGCATGTCCCCACTGAGATTGTACTAAGTGATTGTTGTCCTGAAGGACAGAGATTTTTGACTTCCATTCTCCAGATCTGCTTGTAGGGGAAGGAACTCAAGTGAGAATGTCCCAAAGCTCCTTCCAGTGTACATTTCTAGGAGCTTGGCAAAATCTACAAAATCAATGGTCTGGACAGTATGACTGCATTCCTTAATCCTACAGAAGTATTTGAAGGCTGCCAACAAAAAGGCTGATATTCCAGATTATTGTTTAGAAGATGCTGAAATCATGGGTCAAAGTATAAGTCAATGTATTAAAGATCACTGCTGGATTTGCAAGAAGGCAGTTTTCTGAAAGAAGAATACTGGTGTCTAAACAAGATTCCACATCTGTTTTTAAGCCACTCCTTCTCAAAACAATTGCCAAAGTCTATCAGCAGAAGGATGGGGATGAGCTGGGATGAAATGAAACACCTTTTAAGATGTAAAGGCACTTTAAATTTGCTGGTTCTTCTTAATTTTAAATAAATTGAAAGGAGCATTTTAATTTATTAAAATGCAATTGAAGTAATTAAAATACATTTTAATAAAAATTAACCATTCCATTCAGGAATAGTCAGAAAAGAGCATCCTGAGAATAATCACACAGGGGCTTTTCCCAACAACAGTTCTAAAAGTCCAGATGAAATTCTGAAACAACTGTGGGTTGCTACAAAATCTGTAGCTCTCAAATAATGTGTTGTGATCAGATGTGCTGCATACAACTAAACCAATGCCTGGATTCTGCTCCTTTCCTCTTTGCTGTGCCCAGTAGCTGTTCACCATACAGCTGGAAGGCAAGGGTAGACTGCACTCTTCTTTATGTGAAGATAAAGAATGCTTATGTTTTCATGGATTTCCATGTTTCTTTCGTGGATTTGCACTCAGCTATGACATTTATTGTGCAGTTAGGCAGTGCTAGTGGTGATGACAAAGCTACCCTCAAAACCATCTGCTCTGGAGCTTCTGGTGATTATCTTAAACATTTCAGTGACCTGGTTTGCAGCATGACCTCAAAACCAGCCATAACTTCACACTTTGGAGGTGGTAAACTTTGGCATAGCATCACAATTCTTGTCTAAGGCTGTTATGAATAAAGAAAGGAGTTTCTTAGATCAGCTTTCCCATTGAAGGCAGCACACAGGCTTGACTTGATTCCCTGCAGAAAGATAGTCCATCAGGGACCATACAATCAAGAGGTCTGGGCTTTTCTTTGATTGTAGGCAATCTAGAAGTCCAATCAATGTGAAATGCAGTGTGCAGCTACAATATGAACTATATTATGAAAGGGTGTGCTTCCTTGGTTCTCACAATTTTACCATGACCTAAATATAATGGTCTAATTGTTTTTTATTGAATGTGGGACTCTGTTTCTTGTTAGAGGCAAGTCTACATTTGCTTTGTTAATCCCTTGCAGAAGTGCCTACTGAATCCTGAAGTTTATTTACACTGAAATTTCTGTCACACTTGAGCCATTTTCCCAGTACAGGGAATTACTCTGTTCCTCCATATGGCTCCCATATTTCTGGGGTGTATTTTTGTCTCTATGTATATATATACACACATATGTATATGTATATATGTTCTCCTACCCTCCCCCTCATTAAACATGTGTACCATAAAATCTCTTTGTCACACAGCCAAAGCTTTCTTGCTACCTACTCAAATGCAAAGAACATTCTGCTGCTCTCTGTACACTTCTTATAGTGCAGCTCTGCTGCTGTGTCCATACTCAGCTATTTAAAATACCTGCTGGGAAAATGCTCAAATCCTTTAATAATTTTCAGAGAAATAGAACATACTAACAAAAATCAGTACATCTGATTGCATGAAATACTAAGAAGTGGGGAGAAGTTCCATTTCTTCTGGGAATTTATTTACAGGAGAGATGCAAAAAGTGACTACTCTGCTGGAATTAGACATCTATGCCACTGCTTTCTTACAAACACACATAAGGAGACTTCTGATTTTACCCAACAGCCTACTCAGGATGTTTTAGAAGCCCTGGTTTCAGAGGAGTCCTACCACTAAATGAAATTTCAATCTGAAATACCTAAATCCCCATTATTTTTATGTCCTCTTCATATGTAGATACTATATGTGTGTGTATCTATGTTTATGTAAAAACAAAGGCAATTAATTTACTTGCACAAAATACACTGAGGGAAGATCTCATTAGAATCAAGGTAAATGAGGTTTTGTAAGGTATTGGCAGCATGTAAATTTGAAACTGATTTATGTCAACATTAAAGTACGTACATTTAATTAGCATTGATTTTAAAATGGAAAATGGTCTCCCAGGATACTGTAGGGCAATTCCTTATGTCTTAATTTGCAGCAGATTTACTCTGGAAAACAAATTTTAGTAGAGACCAACCTATTTTAGGCAAAAGGAGATGTATAAACATTAACCTATAAGGAGAAGCTGTTAGGATAATCTTCCTTGATCTCTCAGACAAAAGTCTCCTTCATCTCTCTCCAGCGCTTGCCAGAAATAAGGAAGATTCTAATTTCTTTTGTATCTATTCACATTCCAGCTTTCAGAAAATGGATGGAGGTCTCACTCACACTAAAGATATAATTGTGGTAATATCATGCTCAGATAAGCACTGAATGACTGGGCAGATTTACAGAACAGGCTTTGTGGCCCACATTCTGTGCTTTCTTTTCCATTTCTTAACCAGAAATTGATTCTTATGTTCAGTCTTGCAACACCTTAGCCCTTTTGTTAGGCATTTTTTCGTGGTACATTACCCAGCACAAATGCACAGAGCTGCAAACCTGCTCATGAGCAGAGGTGAAGGCAAGTGAAGTAGTGTTCAAAGCAATGGATCCCAGAGAAATTGAGTGGAAGAGATGCAGGTGCTGAGAATAAGCAGAGCACAAGAATTTGAACTTAGGTGTGTTTTTAACACTTCTTTTTTTCCTATATTTCTCTTATATCTTTACATGGTAATTGGGCTAGACTGACAGAGAGAAGAACCAAAACCTCAAAACCTGAAGTTTTTATTTTGAACTGGTGACAACTATTTAAACATGACATATTTGCCTTTCTCCATATGTAGGACTGGCTCTTTGGCAGCCACCACTCATCTTAACACACAGCAGCTGGAGGGAGCACAGGGACACTGGCTGCATTAGGAGGATGAGGCTGCACAGTTTCCAGGCTGGGGTGAGCACCTCTTCACAGGAGCAGTCCTTGGGCTTCCATGGGACATAAACCCTTGCTGGTCTGGAAACAGTGACTGCACACAGCTCAGAGCTGCAGATCTCTGTGATATTTGTTTTATGTAAAGGCATTCATACAACCATGACATGCCAGGATAGAACTGCTAGATAATATCACATATCTCTATATTGCTAAAAGGAAGAAATTTTATGGATAACATAAGTGAAATCCACCCAGCTCTTTCCAAGAAAGCGAACACAAGGTTATCACGTACATCTGCTGACAGTAACAGATGGCAGCACTAATTGTTGTTCAGAAAGTTCATGTTGTTTTAATTTCCTCAAGGGCAGTGCATGGATATGTTCATGACGTGTTTCCATATTACCCTATTTATGCACTGCCTGGAGAAGAGCTGCTGCTTCCCACCAAAGGTGGGCTGACCTCGAGGCTTCTGCTGTAAGCAGAGGAGAGGAGGGCTAAGCTGAGGAAAAGGGGGGCTGGAGGGAGGGAGGGAGGTGCAGGGAGACAGGGAAGGGAGAGGGAGGAATAGGCCTGCAACATTCAGAGCCCACAGTGTCAAAGTAAAAACCAGAAATTTTTAATAGCAGAATATGAATGGAGCAAAACGTGAGCATGATTAAATAATGATGCTTGATATTTCCACACCCAGTGGAGAGCAGCTACAATGGTACAGATGCAGACGGGTTGCCAAGGAAACAGACGTGTTTTGCTTCAGATGTGCAGTGAAGCACAGACTCCAGACATCCATATAGCCTCATTACCACTGCATCTGAATACCTCACAGCCATCAGCAATGAATTTTACCCTCATAACACCCCTGTAGAAGTGCAGTGGTCCTTTATCCCATTTTTAAAGTGGCAAAGGCAAATAGATTGAGCCACCAGCCCATTCACACCAGCAGTCTATGGTAAGATTCCTGAAATTTAAAGAAGAACAGAGCATTTTTACCCATGATCCAGCCAGTGCAGTGACTTTGATATGGGTCAACAATAAACTGCTAGGGAAGAATGTAAATGTAACAAAACCCTAGCCTGTGATACAGCAACTAGGCCACTGCCAGGGAATGGTTCCCTGTTCATTTCCAAGGATATGCAACACTTCCTTCTCAGAATGTAGCAGGGAAACATGGATGTAGTTCAAGGCTCTGTACTTCAGAATCAAATAACAGTATATGAAAAATCTCTTCTCATCTGCATATCAGTAGTTTTATCACAAAATTCAATGGAAGGGTAGAGATAAGGAAATGAGCAGACATTACCTATAAAAGTCTGACATTTTATCAAGCTCTGTTCACTTCTGCCTTCAAATCAGCACAGCTCCCTGTAAGCTTGAAAGAGAAGAAAGGGGAATAGTCTTCTCAGTTTAGGGAAGATGAAGGAATGGCCCAATTATATGCAAATAGGCCATCTGATAACCACCCAGTGCTCAGGCTGTATTTTCCTTGCTCTGTATTTCAATTTTCTTTTCTAGTCTCTCACATGCCCAGCAAATTTTGCTCTCTTTAAAACAAAGAAACAATTAGAACTCATTACTCTTATAGTAGAAATTGCTATGCTGAGATGTGCTTTTTTGGATTTCTAAAGAAGAAGAAAGAGCACAGGACTCTCAGGGCAAGCTGTGGATGACAGGAAATGCACTGAAAACACAGGCTGTGGTAATGGGCTTTCAGTCCTTTTTAAGAAGTCTGGAGATAATTAGAAAAAGCACCAATAAGAGCTAAATAATCATCCACAGTGCATAGAATAGTCCATAGTGATTTCAGGCTGTATGATGGGTTCAGTGTCTCTGTTCTGAGCTCTGAGTGTCAGAGCCTGTTCTGAAAACATCCAAAAGCCTGGCAACAGCCCTTCTCCACAACAGGGGGTTCTCTCAACTGGTGAGGAGTGGCAAGGGGGAATGGCACCTCCTGTCCTGCCAGTCTTTGGGGGGGTTGTCAAAGGTGCTGCTGCCTTTTTGACTGTCTGGTCTGACAAAATTGGTAACTGGCCATTAATTAACTCAGATATTTGAAGATGACACATTTGTCTTTAGTGATACAGACCTAGTTTCAGTAGTTCTCAAAAAAGGAAAAATTTGACTGCACTTAAAAAAATCTTTGAAGATTTTTACTGCCTGCTTTTCTTTTAAGGAACTTCTTCATCTGCTCATGAAAAATATTTTTCTCAATTTTTTCTCAAATTTAAAATATGAACAAGCTGCAAAAAGAAATTAAGTGTCAAGAGTACAGAATCCCATCCATTTTGCCTTTAGAAACACACTTAAATATTTCTACTATTAAAATTTAAGTCCAAAAACATTTCCAAGGTCTTTGATATAGAATTCCCAGATTTCCTCCCACACACACTCTTTTTATTTCTAATAAAGTAACCAACACATCCTGTTGTATCAAATAAAATTTAGGTTTTAGCTGGAATCCACAGAAAATGAGGGAAGGGAGTGACTGTGACTTTCTCTGTTTTCATTCTTACAGCCTCTGCCCTGAGTATTTTCCTCTGTCAGATCAGTTCAGTCTTTGAAGACTTCAGTGTTGACCTCAGGTCACCTAAGGCATATCAGCATAGATGCTCACATTAACAAATAGACTCAAGTCCCCAAAATACCTACCTGAAATATTACATTTATTTTTACAGTTATTTGCTCATTCAGAAATACGACAGGAAAAACATAACAAACCTGTACTGCTCAAAACATCGTAGAAGTCAAGCTGTAGACTGTTTGTCTCCTTTTGAAAGGGACTGTAGGGGGTTTAACACTCAATTACCACTCACCTAAATCTGTACAGAAATTTTAAACAAATGGTTTCGGATAAAAACAGCTGATACCTATTGTGATACACTTAAAGAAACAGAAAAGATAAAAATTTGTAAAAGTAAGGACTAAATCTGTCATTAACTGACTGCAAATCAGGAGCCCATGTAACTTGCAATAAAACAGTTTGGGGCAAAGATTGTCATAAACACAACGGTTTAATGCATGTCACAAAAAATCAAGAGAATCATTTTCTTTGTGCCAGAGTTCACTCATCCCTCACTCACTGGTCTCTTTCAAAGAAAAATGAGTTAGCTATGAAGGCAAAAGATAAAAAAGATATCTTGACAGCAGATAAAGAGGTTGCTGTAATGACCTCAACCACACCTACAGTAATTTCTTTCATTTACCTGTAGCATTACCTGCATACAGCTGATGAGCCCATCTGTCTCCAAGCCAGCAACACCTCCAATCTACTGAGCACCCATTTATCAAAACCTTCCCCAGGGCTGGAGACTTGCCTTTTCCCTGCTGTTATCAACTAAATATTATTGCCACTTTTATGACTGCTCAGTCGAGGCAGTGATAAATAAGACCTTGCCCTGTTCAGAGTTTTTCACTGGAACCAAAAAAAGTCCTCTCTACATACAACCTCTACTGGCAGCCTTGAAGGGCACAGAAACACCTCTAGGGCAACATGAACACAATCAGAATTTAGTGGCCCTGAAACCAGAAAAATTCTTTCTTGTCTCTGATCCTCAATAGGGTCCTGCAGCCCCCATCCACAGCCTTTCCTACTTACAGGAATCCCCACTAGCTGGGGCACAGGCTGCAGCCAGGGCAGGGCTTGTTTGCAAGGGTGTGAAGTTTGGAGAGATGTGCCTGCACATGGGCTGGGGGCTGCTGTCCAGAGAAAATGTCAGCGTTGAGTGTGTGGGTGTTCTGGAGTGGGGATGGGCCTGGAGCATCCTCCTGGTGTAGCAACAGCAACTGCCCCTGCTCAGCTCCAAAGACATTGCTGTTAACTGGGCTACAGTGCTACTTTGGTGATGGGTAAGGGTATCCCTAGTCTTAAAGTCTAGACAGAGAGCTTGAATAAAAATTGAGTATCTGCTCCCTGAAGCAATGATCCAGACCTCAGTGATGTATCTTGTCAGTAACTGATGCACTGCTGAAGTAAGGATTTTCAGTTTACCAAAAATAGTGTGATTCAAATCCCTGCTTCACAGTGGTTATTTGTTAGAAGAGAGCAGATCCATGCAGATCTTTCAGATAGCTGGAAGGAATGATTGCAGAGGAGATTTCATGTTTCACTCAATAAATCCAGATACCTGTGACCAGGAGCCCTCAACGCTTCACCATCAGTGTCAAGTCCAGTGAATTTGTATCTGCTGATTTCCTGGAAGGCGCTGTGACATGGATACAGATGAGGTGAACCACAGCACAGGCAGAAGGAAGACTTCTTTGAGCTTTGTCAGAAACAGTTTTTATTTACCAGATGAGAACTACCCATAAGAATACCTCGACCCCTAATACAAACTCTAGCCTGGATACTTGCATTGGGTTTAGCATGTTTCGAAAGCACAAAACTAAGGGTATCTGTTACAGTTCCAGCCTAAGTCTCTATTATCAAGTGATGTGTTCTGTGTCCCTACTGATTTGTGAGAACTCAGCCCATTCCATAAAGACTTCCATCCCTCATCATCTGCAATTTCTAGGCATTTTGTTCAGATATTCAAACCAGGATGGGCTTCTGGAACAAATTTCCCTTAACTTGCTGTTAGATACTGAATACAGGCAACCTTCCAAGGAAAGCATTATTTACCCATAGGAGCACAGCAATGAGCAACAAAAATGCTGCAACAGCAAAATAACCTCAACACACCCCAGCCATTCCTAAACCTTGGCATGTCCTGGGGACTGCTCAGGTCCCACAGACTCCTGCTTCTACGAGGGCCAGGCTGCAGCAGGACTCTCTCAGTCATGTCAACTCCTGAGCTTCAGCAGGGGTCCCTCTCCCAGAGCCAGCCTGGCCTGTTTAATCAGTATTTCCATGTGCTTTCCAACCTGTTTTTTATCAAATAATATTGTGCCCAGCATGGACAGAAACAAATCTTCAAAGACTTTGATACCTGCATTGTAATTTAAATATGCTTGCAGAGCTGGCCAGACTCTGAGATTATTATCAATTCTGAAATATATTTTATCTGTAGCATACCAATAATACTGTAGGTTTATTATCTTATATGCAAGGTAGGAAACGCACTTTGTGTTCTGGCCTCTGGAAACCAAATGCCAGGAAGACTGGACGAAGGCAGATCTTTTCCATACAGTTGGCTTTGGGAGTAATTGCAAAGGTAAGACAAAAAGAGGTATTCCCTCTCCTCCCAGGATATAAATGAAATCCCAAGCGCATGTGCAAACACAGAATCTGAAAGAAGTTTTCAAGGACATCAATATTTCAAGAGCAAGGGGTGATACCAAAAGGTGTGAAATGCTGCAAGAGCACTGTCATGGAAACAGGCCATCTCTGGGTATGAAAATGCCACCTCGCTGTCTCCTAGGGCTGTACAGGTCCAAACAGGACAAATCACCTTTGGTTATGCAGTATCTGAGCTTTCAGAGGTGTGTGGTGTCTATGTGGTGCATCACAGATAAGCATGAGAGGGAAGCCTGCCAACAGCAAACCAAGAACTGAAACTCCTGTCACACATCAAAACCTGAGAGCAGAAGTGCAGGTGCACATCAAGGGTGGAGATGTGGGAAGAATGGATTTTCGGCCTTATGGCTAACCATGAAAGGAGGATAAAAGGCAGAATGGATAAAATAGGAGGAAAAAACCAAAACATTTATGTCAGATCAAACCCAAGTATTTGCTACTTCCCACCCAATACAGCTGTCACTGCACACCTCTAGCAAGGCCAAAAGGTGAGGGAAAGCTTGACCACCTCGGGACAAGGGCTCCAGGAGGCTGAAGCAGCTGAGGATAAAAACTGCTGCCTCAGAGAGGATCACAGAGCTTGTACCTGTGGGGAGACTTGCAGAATTAGACACTATTTTTCAAGGACTGATCAGTGGTGTTTGAAATGTATTATGTTTGTCTGGCACACGGGGGAAAAATATCCTCAAAGGTTTTTAGCACAAATCAAGCCTGTATTAAAGTTATTGGTGTGGCAGTAGTTTGAAGCACAGGTTTAAGCAAATCTAGGTACGTGTTCAAGAAGAAATGAAATATAGAGCATTTTCAGGCATAAAGGCATCTTAAGCAATTTGTCTTCTCTCCTTGGTATAAAGCATACATTTTCATTCTCCTCTCCTAATAAAACCAACAAACGTACTTCTCCTTCAAAAAACAGTGTATTTTACAGTATGTACTAAATCTTTTTATTTTTTTGACCTCCTGAGTAGAATATGAGGCTTTTATTTAAGTTTGATGTAAAGCACCTCTGGCTCTTTACTCAAGACACCTGCATTTAATCTGTGAGTATTCTCAGAAGTTTTTTTATACTCAGCAAGAGAAGGCTGCAATCATGCAGCTCAGATGTGATTACCAGTCTAAATCACTCACCAGACCAAACTTGCTTTGAAAGCCCATATCTATCATATGGACTTCTGAACTGAATACAACTTGTGATTTAAAACAATGAAGCAAGTCAGGAAAAACCAACTGTGACCAGGACACTCTGTCAACATTACACGTGCACAGAGCTCCTGAAGACACTTAGTACATGTCTAGATTATTGACTACAATAGAAAAATACCCAAAGGAGAATTAAAGGTACCATTAGCAGTCAAGTGATGATAACATGGACCTCAGAGAAGGCTCATTTATCTAATGAGAAGCACTTCCCAACATAAACATAGTTAAGAGGTAATGATGAAAACTGAGGTTTGCATGCCAAAACCCACAAATATATCCAGAGAATTCCCAATACAAGCTGGTATTTAATTAACCAAATTACCCAACTTAATGTTCCAGCTGAGCAAAGTGCTTTAGCATATTCAGGATACTCTAATACTACTTTAGTTTACAAAAGTTGGTGAGTGGGAAGGGCTTTAAAGAGAGACAGAAATGAAGCCAAATGTGATTGAATTTTCAGTTGAACAAATGCTTAAATACAACTGATCGAAAGCCCAAGAAGTTCTGACAAAAACTTGTTATAGGTTAAATTCCTATACATGGAATTACCTAAACACTGGAGATTGCGTTTTCCTTCTTCCACTTTTCTCCCCTTCTATCTCCATACTCCCAATCTTCTCTTTTTAATTTCCCTTTCATTCCTCTATGTTTCCAGTGAAAAAATGGCAAAAGGGAAAGTTGAAAACACTGATTTTATGAGAAGATGCAGGAACTTTTAAAAATGCTTTTTCCACAGTACTTCTTTTAGAGAAAATGCTATTTAACCGAGACCAAGGAGATTATATATACATACATATATGTATGCATGTATTTATGTAGGTATATATGTATATAACCATGACAGGCTTTTACTTCAAGGTTCTGCTAAAGCCAGGCATTAACACCCTTCTAGTGAGGAAATCACATCCAGCCTTTTAAGGCTACTTTCAAGAGATGCCATTTAACTGGATTGCACTAGAATGTCTGGAGAGCAGCTCTTTTCCCTTTGAAGAGCCTGTGAACAAAAGATGCAATCCTACAGGTCACAATGTGCCTGCAGAGCTCCAACCAAGGGCTGAGGAAAGCTGTGCAAACTGCAGCTGGACAAGAAACTCTGTTTTAGCAATAGCAATTCTATTATTTAATGCAAACGAGTTTCTTGGATCCCTCTTTTACAGTAATTTGGCTTTTGTACAACCAGAACAAGACAGTGAAAGACAGGTACAGACAGAGAGATGCTGAGGTCCAGCAGATGGGCAACTCAGCTATTTGGGGGCCCAGTCAGTACTTATTTCTGTCAGGCAGCACAGCAAAAGCAGCACAGGCACTGCCACTAACACAGTTATACCTTTGGGGCCATACTGTCAGGCAAACCCTCCAAGCAGAGGAAGAGGCACCAGGCTCAGGGCACAGTGTGCTTCTAGACCTGTACATGTGGATGTTGTACAAGGGAATGTCAGACCCCTGAAGAGAAATGTAAGGTGACCCTGAGAAAGCCATCATAGGGAGCAGACAAACATCAAGATGGTTCAGCTGTTAAGGAAGGGTACAAACAGTGTCAGTTCCTGAAGCCAGAACAGAAGAGGCAGTTTTGATCCAGCCTGGAGGAGGATGGTCCTACCTCCAACCGTATTTCACAAACACTTCTTTTCTCCTTCCTCTGAATTTTATCCTTGGGTAATGTAGAGTACGTTAATTATGTCTGTTACCGTTTTTTGACAGCAAATCTCTTTCTGTTCACATATAATAAACAATAACATCCCCAAAAAGAAGAAACAGATGTACAATCTAAAATACTTGTAATGTTTCTACTGAGAATACATGAGTTTTAACTTGGCCAGACACTGACAGAAGCACAGCTGTGCTATTGCACCAGTCTGATCTGTTAAACCATAAAAGCTTTCACATACAACAGAGAGCCTACGAAGCACCAAGGCAGGACAAATTTCTTTCTTCTCAGTGTTAGTGGGGCACTAGCTGTGATCAGGATAAACTCTACTGCTCTTATGACAATTTTCATCTTCTCAGATCTGCTGTTTCAACCACGGGAACAGAAGGCAGGCAGATCTCTAGAAATGTCCACTGTTACTGTTCCTGTTTAGTGCCACTTCAGCAGGCACAGCTGACTACCTCAGGTAACACCTGCAAAATGCTGACCCAAGAAGAGTCAGTGGTAAAAAACACAAGAGCCACCATTAGTCTTCCTCAAAACAGAACAAGAATACCAATGAAGTTTTATGATTTTATTTATCTCAGTAAAGTTCTCTTAAAACATATTACAATATAATATTAACAGAGGCAAGTATCTAAACAGTATTTTTAAAACAAGGTAATATTTCAAAGTAGAAAATGTCATAAAAAGCACCACTAGGAAAATAGTATCATTTTCACAGTGTACTGCAATCTGCAGAGACCACAGAACAGAGGAATATCTATAATATTAAAATAGACTTCACATATTCTCCCCAGTTTTGACTTGACAGAAAGCATAAAAAATTTGCATAGGTAATAAATATATTCAGGTAAAAGCTTTGAACTTGTAAAATGTTTCCCAATACAAATCAACGCAGGTTTCGTAAGTCAAATCCTTTTTCTTTTGTATGAGCAGCACTATACAACCTAAATTATTTTCCTCCTGTAATGGTCAAGTTTTCTATAACAAGTTGTCCATTATCTTCATAACACAGTGAAATAACCACCTGCTTTCCTGGATGTATTAACTTAAACTCATTCTATACAGATAGATTCTACCAGCCTCATATTTATTCTGTTATTTTGTAAATCCTTCCTTTGGAAGCACTCTCTGGCCGAAAAGATTGAAGAGCTTGTCTCCAATTATTTTAACCATCCATGGATGTGGTATCAAAAGATGCAAAATAAAAGTTTTAAAATTAATTCCATACTTCATAGTGTTATATTGTACTATTAACAGAAAAAAAAATATGGAAAAAAATAATAATAAAAAGTTCAAAATTTGTAAATATCATTAATAAGATATTGGTCAATAAAACATGCAATTTATTACAGCAAATGGGTAAGTGCCATAAGATTAGTATTCATTGTGCATTGATTCCTCTTGAACTTTATCATATTCAGAATCATAGTGCACCACTTCATGTTGCATGGCAGGAGGCAATATATATAATTTTCATAGATGCAAAGGCTATATACTATGCCATTAATTAGGCTATCATAATTCTATACTGATTCCAACATACCCAAATTCTTGTTGCTATAACCAAGGACAGTGAGTGCCCTGAATGACAGATCCGGGCTTTTCTTTTTTTTGAAAGGGAGAGATTCAAAAGAGGCTCAATGATCAGCCTTTTCATGCTTGAAATAAGGCTAATCTTGCTCTAAATTGCAATTACTAATACATATTGGATAAGACTTTTTTTTCACTCTCTGAGTGCCTTATCACAGATGACATGAGTAAAACATTGTTAGATGCATTATCACTACCAGATGGATGCAAACTACTGTGTTTTTGCCACTGTGCATCTAAAAACTTCCTCTGAATTTGAGTTTATGGGAAATTATGGGTACTTCCCACAAAATCCTCCAAAAAAAGTTTTATTACCACAAAGAATTTATAATCTGGAACTTCTCTCAGTTGTAATATTGCTCACTTGTACCTTTCTTGTAGCTTCTGTATCCTTTAATAATGGTGCATTTAAATGCAAGTACCACCAGCATGCATAACACAGGACTGTAGCATCATTCTCTGCCCTGTTTAACTCCACTAATCACAGTCTCACTCAAATAAAGCATACTCATACAAATTGTGCCATTAGATTTGCTATATGCCACATATAGACAAATGTTTATTGTATTCAAGTAACATCTGCACCTTGCTAAAGATGTGCCAGATTATCTCTAACACCAGGTTCTGATTTCTGCTACAAGGTTGAAATCTAGAATGAGTCTTAAGCTGTGATTCTGGGGAGTTCAACAGAACTGCACAGCACAAACCAGCCAAGGATAATAAGAGGTTCTGTTTCTGAGAAAGTGGCTTCCTTAACTTATTCTAAAACAAAAACATAAGCCTATAATTTCTAGCTTTCTCTAACATTGTCTCTCCCTTCAACTCTTACCATAAAATACCCAGGTGTGCTCTTTGCAGAGCTTTTCCTACATCACATGCACCCTTCTACAGGAAGCAGAATGGGTATGTCAGAAGAACTTCAACTCCTGTGTCATTTCATCTTTGTTCAGTCTCAGTAGACTCCAAGAGTGAAGTTCCCAGAAAAAAATGCTCAGCTCCCAGGTAACACAGCTCTTCTGCACACAGCAGATACACATGCTTTTCATTCCAGAAGTCCTGCTCTACTACTACAAAATGTCCTCTGTAATGATAACAGTATTGTGCAAATGCTGAACACCCTCAACAGTAGTTTTAATTCATCCTTCCTTATGACCTTGCAAGAACAAATGAGACCCTGGCTCCACACAGGCACTAAGATCTCTGTCACTGAGAGACTTTGGGGACATCAGGATTATTGGTTTGTGTACTTATGCTGGCTGCAACACAATGCCCAGTGAGGTGTCCTGTGACAGGCTGCTTAGATTTTGCACCTGAAAGCAAGAAAAACTACTCCTCTCTATTTGGAGCAGGAGAGCAGTTTGTCAAAAGCCTGAATCCTTGAGCACATTCTTGAAGAAAAAAACAGTGATAGAAAGATAACTTCAGATGTTAAGGACACAATTATAATGTTGCAAGTTAAAACAATGATTAGATAGAAGACTTGCACTTGGGTTCATTCTATTACAGAAAATTATAGGAGGCCATTATACAGCAAAAACAGTGTAACAAACTCCAAAACACAGCAATGTACATAAATTTTAGATATACATACTCAGGTAGACACATTTATGTTATATTGTGCATAATATTTCTTTTCAGTAGGGTTAATTTAAGGCAGCCTGCAAGTGCACTGTTAATGTCCCTCTTCTATAGTTACATCTGTGACACAAACATCTATCCTTTTGTAGGAATGCTGAAAGAAAGCTGGAAAGAAGTGTGACAAGGCATGTAATTTACTCCTAACAAAAGAAATGAGAAAGGAGAGTGAAGAAGTATTTGTGGAGGAGAAAGGAGAAAATGGGAGAAAACAGTTTACACAGTTTAGAAAAAGATAAAAAAATAGTTTGATGGAAGAGTTAGCAGAAAATAAAAATTAGTATCAATGAATACACCAGTTCCTTGAATTAACTGTCTGATTTGACAGGGAAAAAAAAAAGAAGGAAAAAAAAAAAAAGCCTTTTTAATGTATGTACCTGTTTGGCAAAATAAATACACTTGTGAATAATGGGAGTTTTTGATCAGAAAAATATTTTGCTGTTTAAAAGAAATGGAATAAAAATTTGCTTAATTTACAGAAGTCTAATTTTCAAGACATTCTTTTAGTACCTGTTTGGTTTTGCCTATATACTCTTTCTTGTTAGAATAGACCTCCCTTCTTCTCATTCTGCAACTTTTCATTGGCAAAACTAAAAACAGAGAAAAGCCTTCCTAAATTACTTAAATGCAGATTACTTCCAAATGAAATTAGAACAGTCATTAGTTATACTGTTTTTGTTGTAAAAACAACATTCTATTTTTGACCCAGTCCCTCTCCACAATATTAAGAATGTGTACTCCTGTGTTGCCACATTATCACCTATTTGAGGCGTGTTCTCTGCATTTACAGAAAGCACAACATTTTTTAAGATGTAGACAAATCAGGCCCAAAGTACATTTAACCTTTTTATAAGCCTGTTACATGAAAAAAAAATGAAAGTAGGTTTCAATTATTTGGCAGGGATGCTTTCAGTTACAGTACTAAATGCTATTTACCCTCAGCTGCAATTTTTTGTGGTCCAGAAATAATCAATTTTAAGAGAGTGCTTTGTTAAAAACAAAGGAATTTGATCTGAATTCCACGTTTCCGTCTGAAGATGGTAACAGAATTAAAATCTTGTCTGAAAGCTCTTTTCTTTAAAAAATGATCATTCACTTAAGATTATATTTAAATATTCTTAAAATTGAGAGCATTTTGTGGGACGATCTGCTCCTTCAACACAGTATAGTGTCAAATATGTATAGAATCAGAGTGGAATCCAAACACAACCGAAACCCCAATTCCATGCTAGCCTCATTGTGCAGAAATTAAGATGAAACCCATAAAATAGATATACTGGTTCCATGTTCATGAGTGATCTGATTGATCCTTCCACGCACACAGTCAAGAGAAACTGATATCAGTGTTCCATTATGTACTTCAAAAGATGCACGGAGGGACACACTGGTCCATATGCTTCCCTCTGGCATCTGACCTCCAATCTGCTGAGCAACTGCTGTGGGCTGCATGTGGTCCATGGCCGATTGATTGAGAGTCACTTTCAGCACATTGCAGGAATGGATTAGCTTTAAGTTAAATGCAATGCTGGCAACTCCCTTTTCAGTAAAAATAAAATACTTCTGAGCAAGCTGTCCAGAAGAAACCAGTTGTATCTGTTTCTCATTGGATGAGACCTGGGTGAAATCCAGTAGTTTGTTTCTCACAGCTCCAGTAGGCAGACCTGTAACAGAAACTGTGGCTGATATGGCACTAGAAACCGCTGAAGGGATCCAGATGAGGCTAAATGTACTAATTCCAGAACTATCTCCAAAATAGCGAACATTACACTGTGCAGGAGAAAGTATCTCAAAGCTAACCAGATCTCCAGCACCAACCTTTGCGGCCCCAGAAGCAGATATCGATGTGTCTCTGTAATTTACCCCAGATTTAAATACATTCATTAATTCTCTGTTGGTACCATTCCTATTGATGTAAGAAATTAAGGAGAAGCCCTCCCGGACACACGTATGACCCATGGAATACAATGCTTGATGAAACACAAATTTGACAACACCAGTTTCAGTGAACTTTATAGCTCTGCCATCATGAGATAAACTTAGCATATAAGGGTCAGAAACAGAAATTATTTTAAAGGTAGGTCGATAGTTGGTTTGGTAATGCATTGCTGTTGACATCTGTGCACTCAGTGCCACAGCACCTGTGTCATGGGACAACCAAAACAAACTGAGTGGGGTATTAAGATCATAAATATTTAAGTCTTTGGTTTGATTGCAGAATTGATTAGGGCTCCTCAAATACACAGAAAGAGTTTGGCTGGGCTCTACTTCAGCAGCAGTGCTTAAACTAGTGCTCTGGAAATACTTTCCTTCTGGCTGCTCGATCCGAACACCACTCAGCTCATAGTCCTCCTCGCTGCCATTGAGCTTTAAGGAAAGTTGCAAAAAGTTCCTGCAGTTGTGCTTTACTGCAAAATTTAGGTCAGTCCACAACAGACCATGTTGCCTGAACACCAGGCTGCTCTCTTCAGTGGACAGGATATCACAGGGAAGCTTTCCCTTTATCTTCAAGTTCAAGCCAGAGTAGACTTGAGAGATGCCAGGCTTTACTGAGGGTAAAACAATGTTTGCAGCCCAAGACTCTGAGAGCTTGTTTTCACTGGCTGCTGAACAAACTGTGTCACTGACAGTGGAACAAGGTACAGCCACCACTCCATCTTCACACTTTAAACATGCTTGGCATTCCTGCATTTCCTTATTAAAGAAATGTTCCTCTCCACACATTCCCAAAGCTGCGTCTTTCTCAGCAATTCCAAGGCATCGGAAACCACCTGTGCACAGGAAATAGACTATTTTTATTGACATACCTTTAAAATATTAAAAATAAGAACTCTACAGCTCCACATATCAAGTATCTTTGATATATCATAAGGAAGAAACCAGAAGACAGTTATGATGTTAGATCATTTTATGCTATTAAAGGAACCTTGATAGATTACAGAGGAAATATTAGGCATAGCTCACCTTGTCCAAGCCAAGCACAATGGTCTGGAGTGAAAAAGAAGCTACATAGGGGCAATTCTAGCCAAAACCTGTAAACATATCAGATATAATGATATTGCTCCAAAGACGGTCTCTTCCTTCTCTGACATAAAAGACACAGTGACTGGTACACCAAGCATCTCCTTTCAGCTAATGGGGAGTTTCCCTACACAGGGAGAAATCTGTACTGCCTGCCCTAGCCTTGCTGTCCCTGTGATTGCTAAAGCAGTGCTTTGCAACCCAAGGGACAAGGACCCCTGGCATTCACCCTGAATACAGTTTTGAAAAAACCTGCAAGAGACTAACAGGAAAACCAAAACTGTAAATAGCAGGTTTAAAATCATTATGCAGCAGTCCATGCCTTTAAAAAGTGGAAAACCACTGCCCCAAGACACAGGACAGCGGTGATTGTGATTAAGATAAAGTAAAACACTGCTGCAAACAGTGGGGAGAATATACATGTGCTGTTTGAAATTACACTGTTTGACATAAAGCAATTTTGTGCTGTTAAATGGTATACCATGACCTCAGTGGATCAAAGAATGCACACAAAAAAACCCAGGTTTTAAAAATAGCCTGTAATTTTCTGTGGGAGTTTTTCAAGAGCACCATCAGCTGCCAGTGCTTCCATCTGGAGCAACCAGAACTCAAAACTTTTGTATGTGGAGATTTCAGGATCTGAATTAACATATAAGATCTGAGGCATCCTAAAGAATAACCACCTGCAGTTTGTGCCTCAAAACTTCATCATGAATGCACTCATTTATGTTTATTACCACTATGATCAAATCGCAATAGTCATCTAATAGATCTTCTTAAATATCCTTTAGTATCTAGATCCTATGTCATACACTTGCATCATTCTTTAGGTGGAAACTTCATGTACCTGGGCTGGGATTTGCTCTAAGACTGGGACTACAAGTATCTGCATGGATCCCAACAATGGATTCTCCATTACTAGCCCAGGGTGGGGCTGGCTATGCCAACTGCTGATGTAGACAGAAATGCTCACCACACTTGCTGCAAACTGCAAGTACACACAAACATGGCCCACAGGGGAGGTCAGAATGTTGGCTAGAGTTCACTTCTGATACTACACTATTCAGCAGAGAACACCAGACACTGTGTTAATTTATACAGGATTCATATATTCACCTTCATATCACTCTGTCTATTTACACTTCATTCACTTAAGTGATGACTCTCCACTAACACTGATATGTAGGACTGCACAATTTATGGTGTGAGAATATTCCTTGTAAGATCAGGTACCATTTTATCAAGAGTTCAATGCAGAACAGTAAGATTTTTTTCCATCTGAAAATAAGTCAAGAGAAACTTAACACTTTGCTCCTCTCTGAAAGTGTCTCATTTTTTAATGAGAAACAAAAGCCAAATAAATAAGATTACATTATTCAACTAAAAATATTCTAGGAGGAATATAGAAAAACGTCCCAGGCAATCTTTCCCTTTGAAATCAGTTTCAACCACAATGTATTTGCTCACATGATGTTTCTTAACCACTTCCCATATCAGTAGCTCCACTATCACTGAGAAATACTGGATGAACTGATAGTAAGTACACACATAAGAGCTGGTTCACAGGGCAGAGAAAATTTTCAGTAGTGCCTAGGAATACTTTTAATGCTTTCTTAAAAATATTTTAGTGTATATTTGAGTATGTACAAATATTATGTTTCACAAATACTTGTGATGGCTGTATGCACTAACTTGCTGTTTAGTCTTTTATTGGTTAGATCTACAGCAGGTGTTCCCCCGTGTCACCTTCAAATAGGTGACTTCAAAGCAGCACACAGACTGCTTCTTGCTGTGGCCACAGTTGCCAGAGCAGCACCCTACCCTTTGCCCAGCAGAGGACAAGCAGCAACTGACAGCCAAACAGCAGAAAAGCATCACAGCACCATGTTGGGACTGCTTCCTACTGCTCTTTGTCACTTTACAACCTCTGCCACCTCTTCCTGGCTCCTTGCTCTGAGCACTGCTGTACCTAGTTCCACAGTGAGCAGTCCAGCTGTACGCAACCTGGCTTTGTGAAATTGAGTCTTTCTGCACCACATTCCCCAGCCTTTGCCACTCACAGAGGCCAGGTAATCACAAGGCAATTACAGTCAGCTATGCACGTATTTTTCTGCTACTACTACTCACAACTGACTGATGCAAAGGTTACATTTGGGCAGATTAAGCGTGGGAATTCTCCTCTTTTTAAACCCATGTCAAATTTGGATCATCACATATCAATATGCAAACTGATATGCAAATCCAGGCTATGTGTCAAGGTTTTTATCCCTCTTCTCCCTGCATCCCACAGTAGATTCTACATTAAGTCCTCTTTATTTTGCATGGCACTCCAGGGAGAGTGCCTTTGGTTGCTTCTATTTGCTGGATAAACAATCTGACTACTCTCCTATGGCTGTCTAAGAAGGAAATGATGCACCAAACCCTATTTTCACTGATTACATACCCCTAACTGTTATTGAACCTTAATGACTAGCCTTTAATCAAATAAATCAACAATTCTCATCCCACACAGAAGTGAGAAAAAGCAGCAGGGGAAGAAGGTATGATGTAGAGGAAAGTGGAAGGGTGAAGAAAGAGAGGCTCCTATTTACATGATTCTTTACTGTTATTTGCTCTGTCTCCCCTCACACTGTACATTGAACATGAGTTGCTACAGATGAAACAACCTTTGCGTGCAGCTTGAGAAAGCACATTCAACATCTGGAACTCATATGTCACATCACATCCCCTTCTTCCCTTCTTTACTCAAAACAGACATTCAGTTTCAGCCTCTCTCTTGACACGTTAATCACACTTGTATAGGATAATGAGCTACCATCAGCAGACAGGCTGAAAGTAGCAGTCATCTCTAACAAAAAATAACAGGAACACTCTCTCTTCCATAACAGATGGGAACAACATTGACAGGACATCAATTCCTGTCCAGGTGATGGGTAGTAACTTGCTTTCACATATCTACACACAACCATTAAAACTGGGAGAAGAGGAAGAGAGGGAAGATTCCTTTCCTTCCAAATACATTGCTACTGCCTTTCTGTGGTCTGACACACCATCACTACCCATCTGTTTCTTGGCAGTGTTTTGCCCTCACTTACGTTCCTCCAGCAGTTGCACAGACCCTTTCTTGGTCTGGTTCCCCTCTATAGAACCCACTGAATAAATTCATTACAGCCTTCCCTTCTTCCAAGCCACAGACTAGAGCAACTCCAAATGACTTCCACACTGGTGGCTCTCCTTTCCTAGGGCTGAGGCACTGTGGGCTTCCATCCAACAAAACACCTATGGGAGCAAACTCAATGTCTCAGTAAAGACGAGACAAAGCCTTACACCTTTCCAATGCTCTGACTCAAATTTTGTGCCCTAAACTGTCTTGCCTCCAACTGTCCATCTCTAAGACTCTTCAAAAGTCTTCTCTCTTCTTTTGTAAGACTGATGGTACCTCATGTGCAGCATTTACCACATAAGGCAACACTAAGTGCTCTCTTCCTCAAGTCCTTTCCAGTTTCCTGTAGTGTTTGTAGTAACACCATTCAAGCCAACACAATTCCTGTCCAGAGGAAGTAAGGACAATAAAAGAAAACCCACACCCTCTTTTAATCCTTTCAAGGGTCCCCCATTTTTCTCCACCAGTTACTGGGTAAAAAGGCACAAAATCACTCACAACCAGCTGAAAACAGCCCTTTGCCTCTCAAAGAGGGCACCTTCTTCTTACAAGACTAGAAGCCTAGAGGAGGAAAGACACAGAATCTAATAAAGCCCTTCCCGGGTTATTTGACTGTGAGACCTCCAGTACAGGTCACAACTGGTGAAATGCTCTGTTTGATCACAGAGCTCCTTTCAAGGTTTCTTGGATGACCAAAAATTAGACAAATATAAAGAAACTTAGTACCTGGATAAAATTTGCTCAGTGCAATTTATTAATCTTGCTCTTTTTGCCATGAGACTGTAATGAACTAATGAAGTCTGCAGTGCAAAACACCACACAGATTTGTTCTTAAATGCCTGAAAAACTCCCCCAAAGTATCCTCAAATGATGGAAACTGTTGATCTTTCCTCAGTATTTGACAATATTGTTGCTAAGGAGAATAAGATTCATGGAGGGAGGTCTTATAGGAGTCTTCACTTGATCAAATCAGGTATCTACCCCAATGAGCCAGAAGGAAAATGACAACTATTTTTCTCCATTAGGAATAATATCTTTGATTTCAGCCCTATTTGCACCAGCATAAACAGGAAGAAAGTCAGGTCATAAAAATTAAAAATGAAGCATATAAACTCCCATGAAAATAAGGCAAAAGGGACCATCCAATGCTTCTAAAGGATACTAATGCCCTAAATAGTCCATTGTCCACAAGAACTGCTATCAACTTACAGATTAGTGTTTTTTAACCCCTTTGATTCCAGCAAGCTGTGCATGTCACTACTCACTAACACACAAGCCTGAGTCCTTATCTATTTTTTGGCCTGCTCCTGAAGAGCTGATTATCTTCGTTCTTTAGTTATCAGAAAATATAACTTACCTGGAGTATTGAGGCATTTTACCCTCTCACCACAAATGCTTGGAGATTCAATGCACTCATCTCTGTCCTGTAAATCACAAGAATCATATTGAAACAGTTTAACATGACAAATTAAATTTCAAATAGGCATTTCAGGCTCTGTGACATCCATATATCCATAACAGGTGTATGTAGGGGTGGAGAAGGGGCAGATCCCATAAGCATGTTAGAGCAGGACAATTTTGATTTGGATTTGTTACCTGTTTTAACCAGGTATCCAAAAACACTGTGTGATGTCACAGAAAGCAAGCAGTGTGCAGATGAGCTGAACAGAGGGGTTGCACAAGTAGCACTTGTTATGATGCACTTCCCCAGAAGTGGTGCATCAATCAATTGATCTTAAGGACACTGCAACAATCAAGACAGTGTTAGGAAAAGCTTTTAAGGACATTTAGTCCGGGAGGAAGCTGCTAACCAAAACTCACATGGAAAGAACATTAGAAAGTAATATTCCCTGTCAACAAGCTCTACTTTCACCCTACAGCAGGCAGAGGGGAAAGAAAAACAGCCCACATTTGCCTTTAAATTCTAGCATTAAAGAAAATTGAGGCTAGCAGAGAGGGAACTGGACAGACACATTCAGGTTCTCAGTATCTGGTGCAGCTGGTCAGGCTCATGTTAAGCTGAGAATTGGGGGCAACACTCAGCAAACAAGATCTTGCTTTAAATATCAAGTTGCCCATATAACTTAGGACTTCTAAATCACAGAAAGCAAACAAAGAATCATCTTATTTTGCTTGCATGATAGTTTTGTGTTGTATAATATAATGTATTTAACAATAGAAGTATTCTATATTTGTGTATTTGTATGTTATGATTAAGAAGGAACTAGTTCTTACATTTGTTTTAACTGACAACTTCTGTTTCCAAACTTATAAATAAATGTCTGACTTATGCTTAATAAAGCTTTCCTGTGTTTTTCATAGATGTCTAGAAGCTCCTGTAGAGTGTAATGGAATTAAATAAACAAATCTAGCATGCATAAGTCTGAATGTTTTAGGATGTCTTTTCCTACCACGATGAAAAGAATCAAAGTCCTGCCAGCTGTCAGGTTTGGGAAAGTGTCACACCCAAGAGACACAAACCAGTGCCTCATTTAGAACACTAAATGCTAAAGAGAAACACCCAAAAAACATTCTGGCAGAGTCTGAAGTTCCATAGACCCATTCAGTAAAACACATGATCCAAACTGGACTTCTCTAGCTCTCCAAATAGTTATTTCCAGAATGTTATCCCCATATGTCCAACACAACACTTCATAAGCAGTAACTGAAAGACACAGAATTGTGTTTCACCTGGCAAATCCGATCAGAGTTTGCAGAACACTCAGCCATTTGGAAAAAACCAGCAGGACACAATGTGCATTTTTCACATTGTGAAGGTGTCTTCTGGAAATTGCAAAATTCATCACTTTCACAAAGGCCACAGTCCAGCAAAGACTCCCCAGCGTTAATCACTTTGGCATCCACTTCTACTTTGTGCACAGAGTACGACTTCTGGAGATGATTTCTGACCTGGTTCTGAAGTCCATGAAGATGACTTTCAAAATAATTTTGAATATCTTCTTGCAAATTCTGAAATGACATTTGTTTCACTGTATCAAAAAGCATGCCATACTGGACTTTGATCAGATCCATTTGCTCATACATTTTTCTTTGCTGTTCAAGAATCTCTCGTTGCTGGCTAACCAACACGTGCTGCTGTTCAGCAAGTTTTTGCTGCAAATCAACAATGATCTGCTGTTGGCTTTTTAGCATTTCAGTGAATTTCTCGTGCCCTTTTGCAAGGTGCAGTTGTAGTATTAGGGCATCTTCAGATGGAACTTCATTTTCTCCTGAAATACAAATGACCTATTATTTTCCAAGCTTGTTGTATTATCTGTTCAAAAACATTCCAATTTTAGCAAATCAATGAAAAGTCTCACTGAATTCAAGTCATCATTGTAAGGTCAGTTTCTTTGCTATCTTTGTAGCCCCTTCATGGAACCACAAGGTTTTCCATTTCATAAGCATCTTATGAAATCATTATTTGCCCCTGCTTCAGGGCATAAATTAATCACCACATCAATAACAGATTAATCATTCCTATGTACATGTTCAAACACAGTAAAGAGTAAATGGCCAATTTTCACTGTAGAAGTGATAAATGAAGTGATAAAACATGCTGCAAATACTAAGCTATTAAGGGTAGTAAAAGTAAGGGTCAATTGCAAAGAGCTGCAAAGGAGTCTATGATACTGAGCAGCAGCAATAAAATAACAAAAAAGAAGTTCAGAGGAGATAAAGGTGAATTGAGGTTCTCACTGAAAAAAAAAATCCAATATTTTTTAGATCAAATGTCATACTTGTAGGTTATTATTACCCTTGGAAATGATCTTGAAGTAATATATCTAGATATAGACGCTGGGCTACAGAACCATGTAATCATCAGTTCAGTGCCTAACAGAGGTCAGAATGGCAAATAAAATGCTAGGATTAACTAGAAGAAGAACATATAACAGAAGATTATGCATCATTATGACATTTCATTAATCAATAGACCATCTGAATACAGAATGCAGTCCTGGTTCCCCATCTCAAAAAGGAGTATAGAAGAACTCACAAGTTCACAAAAATGGCAGCAAGGAAAATCTAACATGATACTGCTGCAATATGAGAAAGTAGGTAAGACATTTCAGGATCAGGTAAAAAAACCAAAAAGAAACCAAACAACTCTGCTGTATTAACAGGTATCCTAAAACAAGTAAATATGGAAAGACTTTTCAGTCTTTCATCCAATGTAAGAATGAAAGGGCATTAAATGAAGGCAGCAGTTCCATACACACTAAAACTTCAAAAATAAAATCAGTTTGGGGCTTAAAGACAGACATTGACCAAGTTCAGGAAATCTAAGCAACAAACTGTTGTGGAAAATGATCAAGGAAAATATTGTGCCATACCTTCTACAGTATCTGCTGCTGGACACTGCCAGAGAGAATCCTTAATCCATATAATCATTTATCTGTTCTTAAGCAGCACTGATTTTTATTCTTACAAGCACAGAACATGAAGGACGACAAAATGAACAAAGACCGTATGCAGTTTTTGTTTACAATTCCCAAAATATTTTGCTGTTTGTTTAGTTTTACCCACAGTATAATGCACACACTCATTTTTTATTTTTCAGCAGTAACTTAAATATTAAGGTAGTTTGCAGTATACTGGATTTGAGAAGACAAAGACCAGTAAGACAACAAAACCCAGTTTCTGTGCGTTCTTTCGAGATGCAAGTTTTTCATCTGAAGTAAGGTGTACTTATAGTGGTGCTGAGTAATAGCAGGGGCAATGGGCTCATCTGATGTGAAATCAGACTGAGTCTGCACTGAGTCTGCACTCCAGCATCTGCATCTGGCCAAAAGAAGTGGTGGTTCAGCTGCAGTTGGTAGGAGTCTCCCAGACAGTGGGTGTGGTGCTGGTGATACTGACTGAAAAGATGATGAAGAGGTTTGTGTAACCCCTGCAGATGGGCTGTGCTGGCTGTGACAGGCAGCTGGTGGAGAGTCACCTGCCTCATGTACATGAGCCTGCAAACATGGACACCATGGTGGGAATCAGCTTGAGTCCCTGGTATCTGCACCTTGGAGGGCGGGCACAGGCATGGCCTTCAGCAAGCATCTGAGTAGACTTCACCTCGCATGAATGGGGCTTTTTAACAGACTGAACAACAGACTATTCTGTTCACCAAAACACAGCTTTTTCCAGCAGGTTAACTAGAGCAGAGATATTTTAATTACTAATGAATCACTGCAGATCTACTCAGGCACTGTCACAAAGCTGGCATCATACGCTGGGGTGGACCACCAGGTCTCCCCCTGGGCACAGTGAAATAATACAGGTAGAAAAATGGCCTTTGGGTCACCTAGGCAGTATATTCCAGCTTCCCTGCTGTCTGAGGAGAGGTCAATGGTAAAGAAACATCCCATTCAGCTGGTATTAGTGATGTGCTGAAATCATACCTTGGCAGAAATGTTCCCTAAAAACAGAGAAAGACACGAACAGTCACTGAATCATCAAATAATGGTTTGCATTGGAAGGGGCACCAGAGCTCATCCAGTTCCAATGCC
>VWYP01001844.1:78149-121543 GCA_013400435.1 Pycnonotus jocosus | reverse complement strand
GGGGGGGGCGGGAAGCGGGCGGTGCCGCTCGCTCAGCTCCCCTCAGCGTCGCGGGGCTGCCGCGCTGCTCCTGCCCGCGCAAAGGTACGGGGACGGGGGACGGAGGACACGGTGTCCCGGTAACCGGGGAGGGGGGGCTGCGGAGTAGGGTCCTGAGGACCGGCAGCGCCCTGGCTCTCGGGGGGCTGCCGGAAACGGATGTCCCGGGGACCCTGCCCCGCACCCCGCCCGGTAAATGGCGGGGAGGCAGGGAGGAAGCAGCTTCCCGGTTACCGGGTCTTCCCTGCTCTAACCGGGGCTTGTCCGCGGGGCTGCAGTGACTCGGAAGCTTCCGGGGTTCACTCAGACTTCGGGGCGTGCCCGGACCGCTCCTGAGGCCGGCGCCACCCGAGCACCGACGCCCACCGGAGGCTCCGGGACAGCACGGGCTGGCGCGGCCACGTTATCCCTGGCCACGTTATCCCCGGCCCTGCCCTTGCCCTGCCCCACTGGCCTCGGGCCTGGAGTCCGCTCTGGCCAGGCCCGGGCCAGCATCCCCACCTCGGGGGTCCCTGGGGACCGAACTGGACAAACCTGGCCGTGGCCAATGGTCTGTGGACCGTGGGGCGGCCTTCGGGGCAGGCCAAGCGCAGCTTTTCCCCCGGCACCCCGCCCACCCTGCCGGGACGTGGGGAAAAGCGAATGGCAAGGATGTCTGTGTCCTGTTGCGTGGTTTTGGGTGGGGACACGAGGGCACAACGCTTCCCATAGCCACTTCCCGAAGTTAGGGAGGTCACCGCAACAGTTTGTACCAGGACAGACCGATAGTCATGGGCCCCGGGTTCTCCTGCAGGGTGGGACTGGCCCCAGTCGGGAAAGCCTTGGGTCCTCACCATGTCCTGGCCGAAGCAACTAACCAAGCAGGGGGGAACGCTGCCCCATCTTCAGCCTGTTCCCTGCTGGATCCTGCCTGAGCCTCTGCAAGCTCCCCATCCCTTTGAATCTGCCGGCAGGATGTCTGCATGCTTCTACCGTGGCTTCATTGCTGGCTGTTAGACCCATATTTGGTAGCGATAATTGTTTACTCCTTTCTCTCTCCCCGGGCCTCGCTGCTGAGGAGGGGAGGACACATATTTTTGAGATCTTTAGTTTTGCCAAAACCTGTGAGTTGCCCAGTAAAGGGTCCAGACCACCTGCCTCTCCCCAGGTCGTGGGGTGAAAGCCTCCAAGTGCTAAGTGAATCTGTGATGGTGCATGGGAAGCACCAGCCAAGCACTCAATTTGCTTCCTGAATGGCAGCGGCAGGAATCTGGTGCTTCCCGAAATGATGCATCCCATTAGATTTAGGGAAGGGGGAGTAGGAAGACTGAGGAAAGGGGAAGGGGGTCCTGTGGGGTGCCCTTCTTTTCAGAACTGAGCTTTGCTGTCTGGTGGGTCATATGATCCCAAAATGCAGCCATGGTCTCTTCTTTCTTTCCCCTTTCTGCCTGTCCGGCAGCGTGGTGCTGGACAAGTTTCTTGTGGGAAGCGTGGGTGCCTGGATCAGGGCACTCAGTGTTTTTCAGAGGTCATGACGGCATCCACTGCACCTCAACCCCTGGTTTTGGAGTCCTGTGCTAGAGGGCCAGCTTGCTCAGGATGCAGGAGAGGCTGCGGCTGGAGGAGTCACACTGGCCACCATGTATGCCTTTGTCATGGGCAGCCTAGAGGTGCCATGATTTGTGCTCCGTGCCTTTGGAGGTCAAGGGATGCCCAGCAGGAGCAGACAGGATGTGAGATGTGTGCAAAATGCGGGCAGTTAATGGCCAGAGCTGCTTCAGCTCAATGCGTATGGGCAGGCAGGCAGTCAGGCTGTGGCTGTCATCCTCCAGCCCAGCTGCCCGGCCCCTGCCCATTTCCCACGCAGAACAGGCCTGCCCTCCCTGCAGGAGTGAAAGGATGCTCCTGTCCTAGCCATGGATAACAGCAGAGTGGTCACAGGGGTGCTGTGTCTGGCCTTGACAGCTGCTCATGCTCCCCAGGAGCGAGCTTGGTCTCAGCTGGAAAAAATTGTCCTCCTATCTGATGTGGGCATGAAGCTGGGAAAGAGGAACTGGGCTGAACGGTCTCAGCAGTGTGTGACACTAAACCAGCTGGGGCTGCTGGCTCAGCCTTCCCATTGGTGCAGGGCTGAGCCCTGTCTACCTCAGTGCCTGCTGTGGCTGTGTATACTGGTCCTGTACTGGAGAACATAGGAGAACCGAGCCAGAGCATAGTCTGGACTCTTACCAGCTTAACTTTTGACCCTGTTGATGGTGCTGGGGTGCAGATATGACATGCCAGCCAAGCCACTACTGCAGGCATTGCGTTTTCATGGCCTGGTATCTTCCTGGCTGTGCCAGTGGCTGTACTGACTGGGCTGTGCCTGTGGAAAACCCCAGCACTGGGATGGTTTGCAGCTGATAAAGCTTCCTGCAGCCAGCTCCCGGTCCAGGGGTGGTCTGCAGTGGAGCTTTTCCCAGGTAAAGTTTGGTATTGCCCTAAAAAAAGAAGGAAAAAACCAAACCCCATTACCAAACCTCTTTCAGAGTATCCCTTAAGTGAGAGCATAATAAAAATGGTAGAACCGTTGGATCTGAGGATTTGCATCTTGTTCTGGAAACTCATCACTGTTATTCCAGCTGTCTGCAGTTGAATCTTGGTTGATTTTTTTTTTGTCTTTTAAGACACAAACTCTCCCCTGTAACTGTTAACTGCAGCAGTGAACTCGTCAGACAAAAATAAAGCAGTTCTATCACGTGACCAAAACCTCACTGTCAGTAGTCCCCGGCAACGACATGGTGGTTCCTTGGGCCACACAGTGCTGTCTGCCCACAGCCCTGCCTGCACTGATCCTGCCCTCAGGCAGGGCCTGGAGGCCTCCACCACCCTCTTGGTTTTGTTCACCTTTCGTGGGTGAGATGGAGGAAGCCGCAGCAGCTCCTGGAGGAAGTGGTGGGACCCCATCAAGGTTACCTGCTCCCCCACATCATCTTGGGATTGGCTCAGAAGCATGCCCGTGGTTCAAAAAGGGTTGCACACAGCTTGCTATAAAATGCAGAAGTGTGTTAATCCAGCTGCTCCGGTGCCTTATCTGACTTTGCATATTGACAACGTGATTGAGAATAGGTTTGACTGAGAATGGGTTTACTTTCTCTGGAGGTGAGCCAGCAAAAATTTGGTGTGAGACTTGGTTTGTTTGGGTTTTTTTGGTTTTTTGTTTTTTTCTTTCTAGGGGGACAGCTTGAGTTTCACTGTTCTTTTCTTTCGTGGTTTGCACTGCCAGGCTCCCACGCTGTCTCATTTGTTACGTCTAGTCCAGCTTTTCTCTTTCCACATGGTTCCCTGAGAGGAGAGATCTGTAGGGGCTGAGCCCTGCATTGATGCTCTTGCACCAGGCAGCAGATTTGCAAACCTTGTGTGATTAGTTGCCACGTTTTGCTGACAAACCTCACCCCAGTTGCAAGAGGTGTCTTTTTGCAGCAGAGAATGTTGCTCCTCTAGACACTGCTGTCAGCAAAGTTCAGCTGCTAGAGCCTGGACTTTTCCCGTAGAAAATGGGAATTGAAGTGAACCATCTCCCTTCTCTCTGAGGTCTTTCTGGATGTCATCAGCATCTTCTCTGCTGAGCTCCGTCATTTTCTAAGTGTTTGGGAGTGGGAAGGCTTGAGTAGTCATCTTCTTGTGGGATCTTGGGAAGCACAGTGACCTCTGTGAAGGGTGTGCTAAGGGGTGCCTCTGGTTCAGTGCCTGGTTTTGGGTGGCTTTGTGAGGGCAAGAAGAGGATGCAGAAATAGTGGTAGATGTCCTGGCTCCTCTCAGTTCCTCTCTACTGTCCGACATCCTGCACTCCTTCCTCCATGGTCTCTGACCTTGTCTTGTCAGTGGCATGTTCTCCTTTTCCTGCAGAGGGATGGAAAGCAGCTTTATACTCAACTTGAGAATATTTTTAGATGTAGAGAAGTTGGCCTGGTGACCACAACAGCCCGCCCTGCATATAAAATACTTGGAAAACCCTTTCCATGACAGGGTATTCCTCATTTGTTCAGCTCCACAGCTTTGCTAGTGCTTCTGGATAGATGGCAATGGCACAGGCGGGTGCCTCTGCCACCTCCTTCCCTCTTCCCGATGGGCTCCCTCACTCTGGAGCTGAACTGCATTTCATTCTTCAGCAGTGGAGACAGTGGGGGCCACGGGCCTCCGCAGAAACATTGCAGAACGGCTCAGGAATGCAGAGCTGGAGCCGCTCCATGTGCTGGCGGAGGCGGCACGCTCCTTGGTCCCTGCCTCCCACCCCGCACCACCGTGTGGCTTTATGGCTCTGAAGGAGAAGGGCCCCTGCCCTCTGACTTGCTCGTGGCCAAAACTGGACACGGTACCTGCTCCTTGGCTGCTAAGGTCTGTGTTTGGAAGCAGCCTGCACTGGTGTACCCCCTCTCAGGGGGACCAGAGCTGGCAGCACCGGGCAGGGATGCACAGACTCACAAAGTGCTGCTGCACTGCAAGGAAGGCTGCCAGGACTTTTTGCCCAAGAACCCTCCCAGGCCAGGCTGGGGATGCAAGATCAGCTTTCCCTGACAGCCATAATAGGAAGTCTGGTAGGAGCAAATCAATCTAAAAGAGAATAAGCAGAGGCACATCCCACAAGTGCTCTTGCATCCTCCCCTCACTGGAGTTTAAGGACATGGCATCCTGGGTCAGCAGAACCAGGGACTCCCTCTGTCTGAGCAGGCTCTCAGGGAGGGGAAGAAGCATGTCGCTGCTGGAGAGCATTGGACTGGGGCCAGACAGGGACAGGAAATGGTGAGAAGGGCATGGGCAGGAGCAAAGGACTTGATAGGGACTCTGAGGCCTTTGGCAACCTGGGAAAGCACTGAAAGCTGTTTCACAGTGGGCATACCCAAAGGGAAGAGCTCTTCTAAACTACATCAGGCAACTGGGGCACTTAGATATGATCTTCTTTTACTTCTGTAAATTGTTGCAGCTTTTCTCTGCAATACAGATATTGCAGTTCTGATTAGCTGTTATTAAAGCTGATGTTTTGGAGCTCTGTTGAGGGGTGCTTGCTCTGAAGCTGCTCTATGCAATCCTTTAAGCCTGAACTCTGGAACTGTGTTAAAGGATATTGTAGTGAGATGGGGGCCAGTTTCTTCTTCCAAGCCTGCAGTGAGAGGACAAGAGGAAATAGCCTTAAGCTGAGACAGGGAAGGTTCAGATTAGATATCAGAAAAAAAACATTCGTTGATAAGGTGATGAGGCATTGGAATAGGTTGCCCAGGGAGGTGGTGGAGTCACCATCCCTGGAGGTGTTTAAGAGGCATCTGGATCTGGTGCTGGGTGATAGCATCTCGTGATTTAGGGGTTACCGTACTAGTGCTACGTGGGTGGTTGGACTGGGTGATCTTCCAACCCTGATGATTCTGTGATTCTGTTCTGTGAAGCTGATCCTTCAAGCTGGACCCAGTCCTTTTCCAAATGGCATGGTGTGGTTCTTGTATGCCCATGCAGTGAGACTTGCCACAGGTGGTCCCCTGCCCTCCTACATCGTCCTGTGCCCTGGGTTGGTGCCCTGGGTGTGCTGCCATAGACCCTGATCTCATGAGCTTTCCTTGGGTGTGAGTGGTGCTTTTCCCAGGTAATTGTACTTAATGTGTGAATTCAGTGCCTGGTGCCCTTATTTTGCCTCCCCGCACAGCTTCAGGCTTTTCCATCACACTGTGTTCAGGCTGCCAGCTCAGCACCATCTGCTGGCAACATGAGGGGTCCTGATAGCTGGGGCAGGGCCCTGCCAGCTCTGGGTCAGAGCTTGGTTTTCCTCTTGTGGCTTCTGTGTCATGGCAGGTTTAATTATAACCACTTCCATCATGCTTTCACAGCTTATCTAGTGTGCTCCCTCATGCTCACTTCCTCTCCCTGGCAGTATCTCTGTTGAGACCAGCTGCTGTCACTGCCACAGGCAAATAGGACCTTAGGACAAGGAGGTAGGGGTCCCAGTGCTGGTCTCAGATCCCAGGGTCTGGGAAGTGGGACTCCTCACAGGCTCACCAGCACAGGCTGCTGCCCTTGCTTGACACTGGAAGCTGTGTCAAGTCCTGGCTTTCAGGTGCTGCTGAAGGAGGAGAGAGCAAGCACACTGTACACTGCTGGGGTCAGCAGTCAGAGCTCACCCGTCTGTCTCCTCCGGCAGGTGACGCAGGAGAGGGGACAGCCAAGCCGCCACCATGGTTGCCCTCTCGCTGAAGATCAGCATCGGCAATGTGGTGAAGACGATGCAGTTTGAGCCCTCCACAATGGTGTACGACGCCTGTCGAATCATCCGTGAGCGGGTGCCTGAGGCACAGATAGGACAGTGTAAGTCTGTGGTGGGATAGCTGCTGTGCCAGGGGTGCCTTGGCTTAGTTCCTAGCATTTCACTTGTCTCCCTTTTTTTTTATCCGTGCCTCTCTGGCACTCTCCCAGAAAGTGATGGGGCAGGGGGACTGGGGTCCAAGTCTTGCCCAGTTGACGTGAGGGTCTGAGCTTCTCAGACTCCCTCCTCAACACCTCAGAAGAACGTTTGTGTGTTTAGAAGTTAGGAAACCACATTTGGAAGTGAAATAACTGTTTAAGCAATTTGAGTCTTCTGCCATTTCTGTCTCTGTTCTTCTGTCCTACTTGCATTCATCACCACTAGCTAGGGCTACGTGGGTTTAAACAGTTGCAGGGGTCATAGCAAACATTAATAAACCATTTGAATTAATTTTTCCTTTCTTGGGATATATATAATCTCCACTGGGTCTGTCTCCCACGGGCAACCCTCTGCCAGACCCATACTGGCACTCCATTACCTTTCTAGGCTGCCTCAACTTCAGTACTTTTTTGCTGCTGCTAGACTCACAATTCAGCCTATGGCTCATGAACTCATGATGTGACTCACACTCACACGGATGTGGCCTGTCCCCATCACAGATGGGGGGTTGGAGCTCTGAGATGCTGTCTCAGGGGCTCTCTTGAGTCCCTGCAACCCCTGAAAGCGGCTGTGCCACGGAGGAGAGACAGCAAAGTGGAGGTCAAGAGTCGTGGGAAGAGGAGGGGGAGTGCAGCAACATCTGGGAGCAGCACATTCCTTGAGGTTGAAAGGAAATGCCTTCTCGCGCCATGCCCGGCTGGTCAGCAGTCCAGCAGACCATGGCTTTCAGCTTCAGCAAGGGACTGGATGTCTTTGGATATGCAGGGCTATAGTGGTGCTGGAAAGAGCATTGCATTTCCTGCTCCTGGGTGTGAGCCAGCCTGTTTATAAAAAAAGCAGCAAGGGGAAGGCCTTAAAGGGAACTTATTATTCCTGCGTTCCTTTTCAGTTGCTCACAGCCTTTCTTTTCCTATGTGTTCGTTGCAGCTTTTACTTCTCTTCGCTCTCCTTACACATGGGCACTTGGGCTCCTTTTTTGAGCTGCCCTGGATTTTTTTTTTTTTGTTACATTTGGGCTGGGGAAGCTTCAGTGTAAGTTTCCAGCTCTGCTCTTACGCTGTCTCAGGAAGTGCCTCTCCCCACCCAACCCATGGATCTAGGGCAAGCTGCTCAGTTTTCAGTGCTTTGGATTTATCCTCCTGGAATTTGCTTTGAAAACAGTTTGAGTTTTGGGGTTGGTTTTTTTTTTTTTTTACTTCAAAAATAAAATGGCAAGCTTTCATGATTTTTCTGCTCCCTGTTTAGTAGGATCCTGAAACAGCAGTGTTAGCCAGGCAAGCGCAGGGCAGCTCAGGAATTTGTCCCTCCCTAAAGAGCACTGCCAACAAGATGACGAGTTATAAACACAACCAACCAAGACAGCCTGCGGCGCAGGATTGTTGCAGAGGTGGAGGACCTTTCCAGGGCAAAGCCAGGCGTGGTTCTGGCCTCTTGCAACATGAAAACGGGCCTGTCCCTGTGGGTCCAAGCTGGGAAGCCACTGCCTAGGCTCCAGCAGCAGCCCTTTCACCAGGTACCCCAACCTGAGGGAGAAGGATTTGGTGAGCAATATTTACTCACCACCTCTGAGACCTTGTAAACCTTGAGCCCGTTCTCCTTCAGCCTCTTCTTCTGCAAAAAGAGGAGTCCCAGCTGCTCTAGTCCCTCACACCAAGGTTCCATCATTCAAGTTGTCTCTCAGGATCTTTTCAAACTGTACTGTGTCCTGAGGAGATGCAGATCCTACCACCAGAGAATACTCAAAGTGTGGATTGCATAGATTTTATAGACCAGTTCCCAGCACCCTACCTAGTGATCCCTAGCATTTCACTGCCTTATTTTCACTACTACTACACATTGCACTGGAGATTTCAGAGAGCTGTCAGCTGCAACTGCAAGCTTTTCCTTCTGTTGTGTCTGCCAGTTCCAAGTTCAGTAATGCGTAGGCATGCTGCAGATGATTTTTTTTCCATGGATAACTGTGGTAAAACCTCAGAGCTTGCATGCCAGCTTTGTTGCCCGCTCATTAGGTTTGGGCTCCAGTGTTCACAGGGCTGCTGTGCTTCATGCACTTGGCTGGACCAGTGCATATCCCTGGGCACAGAGTGGCATCTTGAGGGCCCTGTGCTGCTCAGGGCTACCTTGTCAGAGACTTTACCTCTTTTATAGCCAATGATTTTGGCCTCTTCCTCTCGGATGAAGACCCAAAGAAAGGGATCTGGCTGGAGGCTGGGAAGGCTCTGGACTACTACATGCTTCGCAATGGGGTAAGTATCCATCCCACATCCTTCCAGCTGCGTCCTTTGCTCTGTGGTTGAATGTCTTGCTCCCAGCGTGGAGGTGGTGTAGGTACCTGCCGTGCTGCTTTGTACTGTGTGCTGCAGCATGCCCTGTCATCCCCATAATTGCACTGGGCAGGGGGGTACTGTTGACCTGATGGTGGGATGTGAGCGCCCTGCACTGGTGCCACTGCTGGTAGCTGTGCTCCACTGTGCTTGCAGGATACCATGGAGTACAAGAAGAAGCAGCGGCCCTTGAAGATACGCATGCTGGATGGGACAGTGAAAACAGTGATGGTGGATGACTCCAAAACTGTTACGGACATACTCATGACAATATGTGCCCGAATTGGTGAGGAGAAGACAGCAACAGGGGGGAAGAAGAGAGGTGGGGACGGAATGGCAGAATTTGGCAGGCTTCTGGGGGAGCAGCAGCAGCTCTATGGCAGATGGCCTGGCAGCAGGGGTGTCTGAGGGGTGCGTGACACAGGGGAAGGGACACTGCTCTGCACCCCTGCGTTGCTTCATGCTCTGTATTTGGCAGAACAGTCCTGCTGAGTTTGGTTCTCTGCCCTCCTGCAGGCATCACCAACTATGATGAGTACTCACTTGTACGGGAGATCATGGAAGAGAAGAAGGAAGAGGTTACTGGCACCCTCAAGAAGGACAAGACCTTGCTGCGAGATGAGAAGAAGATGGAGAAGCTCAAGCAGAAGCTGCACACCGATGATGAGTGTAGGTGTTTGGATGTGCTGGGAATGGGGTCTGCCAGTGCTGATGGCCTTGGGGAGGGGAGCAAGGACCCCTGTGGAGGGGAAGAGGGTGTGGAGAGGAACATGTGGTTGAGGGAACATGTGCCCACACTCCCTAGAATATCTCTTGCCTGGGTGCCCAGGGCAGAAGGGTGAGAGCTGGGATGCGTCAGGCAGACATCCGTTTCTTGCTGAGCATGAGCAGCCTTGGGGCCAGGACCAGCTGTGCCCTGGTGCCTGTCCCTGCTCACACCATGGCATTGTCTGCAGTGAATTGGCTGGATCACGGCCGGACGCTGCGTGAACAAGGCATCGATGACAATGAAACGCTGCTGCTGCGGCGCAAGTTCTTCTACTCTGATCAGAACGTGGACTCAAGAGATCCTGTGCAGCTCAACCTGCTCTACGTGCAGGTACAGCTTCCCAGAGCACCTGGTTCCACTGCCTCCTGCCAGCCCCTGACAAGGCTGGTGGCTGAAGGTTTTCTCAGGAGTCATGACTGGGGGGATAGTTTGGGATACCCAGTTATGTCCTGGGTAAGAGCCACCACTGGCAATCCCAGCCCTATTCTCTGTGTAGTCCAGAGCTCCCCAGGGAATCCCATGTCAGTTCTGTTTGGTAGGAACCATCCTGAAATCCTGCCACTTTGCTCTCCCAGGCTTGATGCCTGTAGGGAACAGCCTGGTCCTACAGCCTGGTCCTGTTTCTCAGAGCCACTTCTTTCAAGTCTGTAAAATGTGTTGTGCTTGACATGGAGGAGGGCAGTGACAAGGCTGCATGGCTGCCCAGCCCACAATTCTTCTGTTCTCACACAGGCTCGTGATGACATCCTGAATGGTTCCCACCCTGTCTCCTTTGACAAAGCCTGTGAGTTTGCTGGCCACCAGTGCCAGATCCAGTTTGGGCCATACAACGAGCAGAAGCACAAGCCAGGCTTTCTGGAGTGAGTGTCGTGGGGAGCCTCTGGGCTTGTCTTGAGGCAGCTGGAGCAGCTTCACAGCACCCAACGCCACACTGCCTTGTGGGTCTCTGTGGGGGTTTGGGTGCCTGCGGTGCAACCCCATAGCACAATGCCCAAACATAGGGATCCACACCAGCTGTGAGGGGTGCCATCCCCCCTTTCCTGTTCCTTCTGGCAGCCCTAGTGGGACAGGCAGTCAGCTGCTGTGGGAATGGCCCCAGCACACCCTCTGGCCTGCCTTGATGCTGCACAAAGGGCTGCATTCTCAGCACCTTTACCCCACTCTTAGCTAGGGCAACTCCAAGGACAGCGTTCATAGCTGAAGCAGTCTACCCCACATTCTTACTGCTTCCAAAGACTTCCAGCTTGTGCCCTGGCAGGGGCTTGTCTGAGGCTTTGGGCTGGACTTGTTCATAGTCAAGGACAGACACTTGCTTTGGGCTCTGCTGCTAACAATTCATTTGGCTGTCTCTTGGCAGGCTCAAGGATTTCCTGCCCAAGGAGTACATCAAGCAGAAAGGAGAACGCAAGATCTTCATGGTATGTGCAGTGGGGAGGCGGAGATCTGGACCTTTTGTTCCTCCATACTAAAGGTTGAGGCACTCCTGTCTGAGGAGACAGCACACAGCAGTCTGGTGGGCGAGAAATAGGAGCAGGAGCTGTAGGTGGGCAGACTAGGCAGCTCCTGAGGTCTCAGAGATCAGAGCTGGGGCAGAGGATGCAGGTGGGGTGGGGGGAGCCTGGAAAGGCTGTGCAGTGTTGTCAAGGCAGGACTGTGGAGCTGGTGCAATGTTCTGTCTTTGCTGTTGCAGGCCCACAAGAGCTGTGGAGACATGAGTGAGATCGAAGCCAAAGTTCGCTATGTGAAACTTGCCCGTTCCCTCAAGACCTATGGGGTCTCCTTCTTCTTGGTCAAGGTAGAGCAGCTGCTCCTCTGGCCCCACTTCTACTCACCAAAATTCTGCTTCTTCAGTGTCCATCTTTTTTGTCCCCAGCTGCTTCCCCTCAACCTATGTTGCTCTAGTTTTTTCTGCACCTCTCCTGTTGCATTTCCCTGTGCACTGCCTTCCTACTGCTTGGTTCGTGTTTTTTTTCTCATTGTCAAGCTACATGTGAGAATTGGCACCACTAGAAGGTGTGGCCTTGCGGGTGATTTGGTAGCTATGGCAGACCTCAGATATCTCTGCCTCGCTGGATCCATCCCAGGGATAGCCCACAGCCCTTCTGTTGTGACCCACAGGAGAAGATGAAGGGGAAGAACAAGCTGGTGCCACGGCTGCTGGGGATCACCAAGGAGAGTGTGATGCGTGTGGATGAGAAGACCAAGGAAGTGATTCAGGAGTGGAGCCTGACCAACATCAAGCGTTGGGCAGCCTCACCCAAGAGCTTCACCCTGGTACGGACCAGCACTGGTGCCCCATGCCTCCTCTGCACTGGTGCTCCTGTGGGGCGGATGCTCTCACTCCAGCCCCTCTCTTGGCTATTGCTTCATGGTGGCACAGCCTTGCCCTCCTCTGGTGCCTCTCCCAGCACTTTCTTTGGAGGCTGGCACTTGGGTGCTTAGTGCATACCACAGGGGCTCGGGATGGCCGCCAATGCCCTGCTCTCGTGCTACCCTGTGCCCTGCTGTTGCAGGATTTTGGAGATTACCAGGATGGTTACTATTCAGTGCAGACGACGGAAGGGGAACAGATCGCCCAGCTGATTGCTGGCTACATCGATATCATCCTCAAAAAGGTATGGCTATGCTGAGATAGCCTCTCTTCAGAGAGGCATACAGAATGTGCCTTCCAGCTACTTCCAAACAGCCATTGGCAGATGGTACTGCTTGGGAAAGCTGGAGGCAGGGCAGGGGGATCCTGTGACCCTGATACGGTGTCTGGGCTGCAGGAGGAGGAGAGGGCTTAGGGGTATAATTTTCTCTTTCCCTTTACAGAAAAAGAGCAAAGACCACTTTGGACTGGAGGGTGATGAGGAATCTACTATGCTGGAAGACACTGTATCTCCAAAGAAGTAAGTCTTCCAGGAGCAAGGCAGCTGCTAAACAGAAGTTAAGTGGAGAGTGTGCTCCAGCGAGGCTTGCAAGCACAGCAAGGAGGAAGAGCTGCCACTCCCACAGAGCCTGGTGCCAGCGTTGTAGCATCTCTTTACCTGGTATTTCTACCCTTTTCAGGTCAACAGTCCTACAGCAGCAGTTTAACCGTGTAGGCAAGGCAGAGCTGGGTTCAGTGGCCCTGCCAGCCATCATGCGGACAGGGGCTGGAGGGCCAGAAAACTTCCAGGTGGGCACGATGCCACAGCCTCAGCTGCAAATCACCAGTGGCCAGATGCACCGAGGGCACATGCCTCCCCTGGTAAGCTCTCCTTGTGCTCACCATAGGGCACATGTGAGAGGTGGTTGTCAGACTTGTGTAGACCAATCTGTTTGGGTCCACGACCAAGCTGTGAAGAGGAGGGGCTCTGTGGCACTGGCCTTGTGTGCTTGCTAGCCTGCCTGAGCCGACATCCTCCTACACCTTCTCTGCAAACTTGAGCTACACCCCAGTGTTTTCATCTGGCTAGTGGCTGCAGCTTCCCATTCAGGTTGTGACTGGACAGCCCCACTAGGTCTGTGGTTTGCAGCAGAACCCCATGCCATGTTCTTGCAGTTGGAGCACAAGAGATGAGGAGAGCACTTGGAAAAGGCCATGAGGAGGCCAATTTCTTTTGCTCCATGCAGCCTGGTATGGGGACTTGCTGTGAAAGCCTCGTGAGATCTCACAGCATCTTCTCCCCACTCCCCAAGAGCTGCTTAACTGTGAGACTTTGTTGTAACCATGGTGGGATGAAGCATTTTCCAGTGGGAGGTGCAGAAGGGAGACTCCCATTTTGCTAAGTGCACCCCACTTTGTGGAGACCTGCCTAGAGCGGTGCCATCAGCAGCACGTTGCAGGGGAGCATTTAAGTCAAATATGTAATCCTAGATTCCAAGCCTTTGGCATATCTCGCTCCGTCTGTCTCTGTGTTGCAGACATCAGCCCAGCAAGCCCTGACTGGCACTATCAACTCCAGCATGCAGGCTGTGCATGCAGCCCAGGCCACGCTGGATGACTTTGAAACTTTGCCACCTCTTGGGCAGGATGCTGTGAGTGCTGGGTGAAGGTGGGGTGCTGGGGGTGGACCTTGCTGAAAGCTGGGCTGGGTGAGGCTGGCCACATTCACAGGACAACTGTTAGCTACTCCTGGGAAGATCTGCTGCCTGAAAAGAGATGGGATTGAATCCCACTCTGTGGGCAGGGATGGAGGGGACACATGGAGGGGGTCATGTTGTTTGGTCAGGGTGGACTAGAGAGTTTGGGTGGTTACAGGTCTTCCCTCTCTTTTTCTTATATCTTCTTCCTTGCCCTTCTCTGTGTGAGTGTGTGTGCAGCTACCCACCACTTCTGCCACCATCTCCTGATCCTGTTCTCCCCATTCAGGCATCAAAAGCTTGGCGCAAAAACAAGATGGATGAGTCAAAACATGAGATCCACTCCCAAGTGGATGCCATAACTGCTGGCACGGCCTCAGTTGTCAACCTTACTGCAGGTATATGGAGAGTTGGAGTAGAGGGATGTCCCAGTTCAGGAAAATGCTTAATCTCTCTTGTCTGACCTGAAAGGAAAACCACATTAGTGACAGGTGTCTGGATGCTCTTGGAGCATCATTTGGAACACGTCACATCCTGACTCCTCTCTTTCCTGTGCAGGGGATCCAGCAGACACGGACTACACTGCTGTGGGCTGTGCCGTCACCACCATCTCTTCCAACCTGACGGAGATGTCTAAGGGTGTGAAGCTGCTGGCTGCGCTGATGGAGGATGAGGGAGGGAACGGGCGGCAGCTTCTGCAGGCAGCCAAGAACCTGGCGAGCGCTGTCTCAGACCTGCTGAAAACAGCACAGCCTGCCAGCGCTGAGGTAGGGAACTGGAGGGGCTCTGGGACCAAGAGGAAGGGGAAAGCCAAGGGAAACCACTGAGTGAAGTTTTAAGGCTTGCTCATGAACCTGCTGTCAATTTTGTCTTCTTCCTTGCAGCCTCGCCAGAATCTCCTGCAGGCTGCTGGCCTGGTGGGGCAAACCAGCGGGGAGCTGCTGCAGCAGATAGGAGAGAGTGACACTGACCCTCGGTTCCAGGTGAGTGCACCCAGCAGCAACCAGGTACACCCACTCCCTAAAACCATCAGCCTTTGCACAGGACCTCACAGGAGAGGTCCAGGCTGAACATTTGCCGGTGCCTGGTGGTGACTTCATGAGGGAGGTGACAGGCCATTGCCCATCTCTGTCTCTAGAGTGATATAACACCTCTTACCTTGTGGATTCTGTGTAGATCCCAGAAAACCGATGTGCTTGGATCCTGCCTGCCTCTGAACCAAAGACGGTAAACAGGCCTGTAGGCTTGGCTTGGTGGTCACTGCCATCTCCAGTGTGAAGGGGTGCTTTTCTGGGAACAATCATCTGAAATCTTTGGAGAAGGGCTCTTGCAAAATTCTGCTTTTCTGGTGGTTGGGTCTCAGAAGTTCATGCACTCGGGTTGTTGCTGGAGCAAGTGCTGCTCTGGAGATCATCCCTTGCAGCCACTTCAGCTCCTGCCTGTGGGAGCTGCCTGCCTGCCCCCATCAGGGACTCAGTATGGGTGGAGCCCTGTGTGGCAGTTTTTTTTAGATGAGCTGACTGCCAACTGGCTTGCTTTCCCATGATTGCTTCTTCTAGCAAAAAGGAGGTAGCACATTGTGCTGGGGAGGACAATCTAGACATATTATAGACCAGAATACTCCAGAAAGATGTTTCTGTTCATGGCAGCCACACAGCTTCAACTGAATAGAGAGGCCTTGAAGATATCCAAGGGGAGCAGAAAAGCTAGGAGCAGGGCAGGAAGCCATGTTTGGCCAGCAGCAGTGCCAGAACAGAATATCCCCAAAGGTCAGATTTAGGATCTGGAAGATGATTGCAGTCAAGCAGTGGATGTTCTGCCTCTCAGTTGTCAGACCCGAGTGTACGTACTTCCTTCCATGGGCACAGATGCGGTGGTCTGGGAACTCTTGAATTGGATGCATGAACTCTCCATGTTTCTTCTGTCAGAAAAGGTGATGGATTGCGGTGGGAGTAGTCTTAGCTTGCAGGAGGTGAGGGGATGCTGTGACTTTTGGTTTGGTGGCTGGAGGCTTACCTATTGTGAGGTGCACTTGGTGTGAGCACACACACAGCAGGAGGTTGTCAGCTGCAGCAGGCAGAGAGCATTGTCCTGCCTGCCAGGGGTTTTGTTATTTAGCACTGGTGCTGCCAGTTTTCACCAGCAGTGTGAAAATCCGGAAGGCTGCAGCATGCTGTCATGTCTGATGCCCTACAGGAAAGCCGTTTGCCATGTGCTGGTCCTTGCCTGTTGCCTCCTGGCACCTGTTGTGTATCTGCCACCCAGGAGAGAGGAGGCTGGTTGCCTTGTCACACCCCTCTTTTAGCTTTGGGAATAACACCAGAGATTATTCTAGCTTGTCAGCCAACAAGTTAGAATTGAAAATAAAAAGAGCTGGCATACCTGCAATAATACAGGTGACCAGCATGGGAGCATCTCTCACTTTCCTCTTGCTGGCAGCTGCCCAAGGTGTGCCATGGCTGGCTTGTGCCTGGCGTTTGACCATAAGAGTTTGTCATCTTTTCACTATATTCAAATGTTTGCAAACCTAATCAAATCCAGGCAGTACCAGCAGTGCCTTGCAGCAGGTTCTTGCTGTGATACACGTGGGCACTGGTGAATGCTAAGCATCACTGGAATTGCAGTGATGCTTAGCATTGCCCCAGCTCCTGCGGGTAGCATTTGTGGCAGTACAGGCTGCAGCTCAAGGCCAGGCTACAGCCTTACTGCCAGCTGTACAATGCAGTGGAGATGAGGTCAAGGTGTTGCCAGCCTTTCCAGGTGTTCAGTGCTGCTGGTGCTTGGACAGAGCGGATGAAAGCCCCCCAAGGGCTCACATTTCCCATCTGAATATTTTACGAGAGCCCTGCAGATGGCTGCAGCTGATCCCACTGCCATGGCTCCCTCATTGACCCTTCCTCTCCCTTCCCAGGACATGCTTATGCAACTTGCAAAGGCAGTGGCCAATGCTGCTGCTGCCCTGGTGCTCAAAGCCAAGAATGTGGCTCAGAAAACAGAGGATGCCACACTGCAGACACAGGTGATTGCAGCGGCCACCCAGTGTGCCCTCTCCACCTCCCAGCTGGTGGCCTGCACCAAGGTAAGAGCAAGGTTAACCTCGCCTCGGCATGGCTGTGAGCTTCACTGGCTGGGGTGCAGCTTTGCAGCAGAGTCCTACGTGTGCCAGGACCACATGTCTTAAGGCAGGACATTGGGAATCTGGCACAGGAAGTGCGGGCTGCCTCTTGTTGGAGTCCCGGTCACTGTGCCCAAGCAATGAGGATTCTCTTTGGAGGAGCAGAAGTTTGGGATAGCTGCTCCACAGAGCATGCCATGCTTGCTGCCCAGCCTTTCTCCTTCCTTCCAGGTTGTGGCTCCCACAATCAGCTCCCCAGTTTGCCAGGAACAGCTGATCGAGGCTGGCAAGTTGGTGGCCAAATCAGCTGAGGGCTGTGTGGAGGCCTCTAAGGCAGCCACCAGTGATGACCAGCTCCTGAAGCAGGTGGGGGTGGCAGCCACGGCTGTCACCCAGGCCCTGAACGACCTGCTACAGCACATCAAGCAGCATGCCTTGGGTGGGCAGCCCATCGGGCGCTATGACCAGGCCACTGACACCATCCTCAATGTCACTGAGAATATATTCAGCTCCATGGGCGATGCAGGTGAGAGTGAGACACCCAGGGCAGTGCACAATAGATAGGGAGGTATCAGAGAGCCCTTGGGACTTGCTAACAGGCCACACTTCCATTCTTTTCCAGGGGAAATGGTGCGTCAGGCTCGTATTCTGGCCCAGGCCACCTCTGACCTTGTCAATGCCATCAAAGCTGATGCTGAGGGAGAGACAGACCTGGAGAATTCACGCAAGCTTCTGAGTGCAGCCAAGATCCTGGCTGATGCCACTGCCAAGATGGTGGAGGCTGCAAAGGTCAGTGTGTGGGGAAGGACGGATGCTGGCTTTGGCCTCAGTGGTGTCCAATGCTATTGGCTTAGTGCTGGGTAAAGGATGAGCGGCCCCTGGTTGAGCAGCAGTTCCCAGAGCAGGGTCTTACACTGAGCCATGGACCTGTGGGCTGGGCTCCTCCTGTGAAGGAGCTTCAGGAATCTGTGGGTGGTAGCAGAGGAGCTGTTATCTCTCATGCTGCTGGACTCTTCCAGAGAGGCTTTGAACATCTGAGTACCGTAAACAGGGCTGCCCTGTGGGGGCCAGAGCAGAGGTGCTGCTTCAGGAGGAAAAGCGACACCATGGTCCCTGAGAGCTATGATGGGTTTTCTGTGTTCTCCAGGGAGCTGCAGCCCACCCGGACAGTGAGGAACAGCAGCAGCGGCTGCGTGAGGCAGCAGAAGGGCTCCGCATGGCAACCAATGCTGCAGCCCAGAACGCCATCAAGAAGAAGCTTGTGCACAAGCTGGAGGTGAGATGCTGGCAATGATCTGCAGAGGGCAGGCAACCACAGTTAGTAAGCAAGACCTGACCAGGAGCCCTCATATAACTTCTCTTTCTAGAGGGGTAAAGTCCTTTTCAAGTACAGTGTCCATGCTGCATCACAGAGAGATCTCCCTTCCCTTGTGTGCACTGGGGTGTTGCTTTGGGGTGCTGGGGATGCTCGGGTGCCACAGGAGTAGTCACAGGAGAAGCTGTCTGGGGAATCTGGGCTCTGGTCATGGTGGAGGGGCTCGATAAAGACTGCCAGTGTTGACCTGTGCCTCCCTGTGCCAGCACGCAGCCAAGCAGGCCGCTGCCTCGGCCACGCAGACCATTGCTGCAGCGCAGCATGCCTCTTCCTCCAACAAGAACCCCGCCGCGCAGCAGCAGCTGGTGCAGAGCTGCAAGGTAAGGGCCTGGGCCTGATCCTGGCATCTCCTGTGCTCCCCCTCCCTGACTTATCTCCTATCAGCCATACTGGTGCTTCCTGCTCTGCCACACTGGTCAGACTGGATCCTAGGCTCCTCACTTAGGTCCTGTAGGAGATGATCTTTCAATCACTGGTCCTGGGTTGAGTCCGTGTCCTGAATGATCCTCTCCAATGACTCTTTTTTCTGGCAGGTGGTGGCAGAGCAGATCCCAATGCTGGTGCAAGGTGTGCGAGGAAGCCAGTCCCAGCCAGACAGCCCCAGCGCTCAGCTGGCTCTCATTGCTGCCAGCCAGAACTTCCTGCAGGTACCCATGCTGCCCAGAGCCTCCCATGCCAGCTCTGGCATTACAGGTTTTCTACTGTGCCTGTCCCTTTTAAGACACTTGGAGATCTTCTGCACACAAGCAGCTGAGACACTGCATGTTTGTCCACTTCTCACTGTTTTTTTCTCTGGCCCAACAGCCTGGTGGGAAGATGGTAGCTGCAGCCAAGGCCACTGTCCCCACCATAACGGACCAAGCCTCTGCTATGCAGCTCAGCCAGTGTGCCAAGAATTTGGCTGCAGCTCTAGCTGAGCTCCGCACAGCTGCCCAGAAGGTGAGAGGCTGAGTCCCATCCTGCAATGAGGCACCAGCTGTGCAGAGCAGTGGGAAATGGTGGGGACAGCCTGGTGGCAGGTTATGGTGTCTGCTGCAGCCAGGTGGGCTAAGTGGTCACCTGCTCACCTTCCCTTCTGCCCCATCACAGGCTCAGGAAGCATGCGGACCCCTGGAGATAGACTCTGCGCTGGGTCTGGTGCAGAGCCTGGAGAGGGACTTGCAGGAAGCCAAGGCAGCTGCCCGTGATGGCAAGCTCAAGCCTCTGCCAGGAGAGACGGTGAGGGTGCAGGGAAGGGTGGCTCAGGGTGGACTGTGGGGCAATGGAGTTGCCAAAAGGTGCAGCTCACCAGCATGTCCCAACTTGTCCCCGCTGCAGATGGAGAAGTGTGCCCAGGACCTTGGGAATAGCACCAAATCTGTCAGCTCTGCCATTGCTCACCTCTTAGGAGAGGTGGCCCAGGGCAATGAGAACTACACAGGTACTGGCCTCCACAACAAGGCTGGGGAAAGGGGCACTGAGCTGACAGGCACTGACCTCTCCATTCCCCCCAGGAATTGCTGCCCGGGAAGTGGCCCAGGCCCTGCGCTCACTCAGCCAGGCTGCCCGTGGTGTGGCAGCCAACACCTCCGATCCACAGGCACAGAGTGCCATGCTGGAGTGTGCCAGTGATGTCATGGACAAAGCCAACAACCTCATCGAGGAGGCCCGGAAAGCAGTGGCCAAGCCCGGTGACCCAGAGAGCCAGCAACGCCTGGCCCAGGTGGGGGCAGTGGGTACCCCAGTGTGCCCTATCAAGCTATGGGAAGGGTGTGGGGCTGGCTGGGAGGTGGTGACCTCTCTTTGCTTCCCTGAAGGTGGCCAAGGCTGTGTCACAGGCTCTGAATCGCTGCGTTAACTGCCTGCCAGGGCAGCGGGACGTAGACGCTGCCATTCGCATGGTGGGAGAGGCCAGCAAGAGGCTGCTCTCAGATTCGGTGAGTTGAGCTGGGGCAGGAGGGGAAGGGGGAAGTCTTCTGCCAATGCAATCTGGTCCAACTGCATGAGGTTCCTGTAACGCATCCTCAAGCATGTGCCAGATTTTCATCTGCTATCCCCACTTATCTCTCTGCCTCTCCTAACCTCTCACCTTCCTTTCAGTTCCCTCCCAGCACCAAGAGCTTCCAGGAGGCGCAGAGCCAGCTGAACCAGGCAGCAGCAGGGCTCAATCAGTCGGCCAATGAGCTGGTGCAGGCATCACGTGGCACCCCTCAGGATCTGGCCAAGTCCTCTGGCAAATTCGGACATGACTTCAATGAATTCCTGCAGGCAGGAGTGGAGATGGCTGGCCAGTCCCCGGTGAGAGGAAATGCGTGTTGGGGCATCCTCAATGCAAGGAACGATTTGAGATGTCTGAGAAGATTGCTGACCAAAAGCAGGGTGGCCAGGCAGTGGTTGTTAGGGTGGTTGTGGCCGGTGCAGCCAGGGAGATGGGGGACTGGAGCTGTGCAAAATCACAGCAACAGGGAGAATGTGGCTTGGGTTAGTTCAGCAAGAATTCATGTATCCTTGCCGTTGGTGGACAAGTTGGATGAAAGGAACTAGCTCAGATTGAAAACCCCCAGAGAAGACCCAGGATGGGTGTGGCCTTTCAAAAGCTGCTGCACAAAACACATCTTGGCTTCTTGCAGAATAAGGAGGACCAGGCACAGGTGGTGTCGAACTTGAAGAGCATTTCCATGTCCTCCAGCAAGCTGCTGCTGGCTGCAAAGGCTCTCTCTGCTGACCCTGCCGCCCCCAACCTCAAGAATCAGCTGGCAGCAGCAGCACGGTGAGAGGAACTGCTCCCTGAGAGCTGCTGGCCGTAGCAGTGGGGCTAGGTGATGGGGCAGGCATTGATCTGTGGATCTTTCTCCCATGTCCCTGGCAGGGCTGTGACTGACAGCATTAACCAGCTGATCACCATGTGCACTCAGCAGGCCCCAGGCCAGAAGGAATGTGACAATGCCCTGCGGGAGCTGGAGGTAAGAAGCCATATATTGACAAGGCACTGGAGGGGTTGAGATGTTGGGTGTGGGGGAAGCTGCACCTCACTACAAGGAATAGGAGAGAATGAAGAGGAGGCCCAAGTGGAGGATGCAGAACTTTCCTCTGGGTGTGACATCTGTGTCCCTGCAGACGGTGAAGGAATTGTTGGAGAACCCCACCCAGACTGTCAATGACATGTCCTATTTCAACTGCCTTGACAGTGTCATGGAGAACTCCAAGGTAAGTCCTAAAAGGAGGTTTGGGAGAGAACAGGGAGGGCTTGGGAAGGATATAGGAACAAAGGAAAGAGTGGTTCCTCCCCTACCAATGAAGCACGGTGAGCTCTAATCTTGGGAGCACTGCAGGAGTCAGAGGTGGTCTCCATAACCAGTGTGTGGTGTGTCCTGCAGGTGCTGGGAGAGTCCATGGCTGGCATCTCCCAGAATGCCAAGAATAGCAAACTGCCCGAGTTTGGCGACTCCATCAGTGCCGCCTCCAAAGCTCTCTGTGGACTGACAGAGGCAGCTGCCCAGGTGAGACACGCTCAGTCCCAGCCCTGAGCCTTACCCCAGGGGCATAGCTGTTGCATGCACCCCACCCCTGCCCTTCCAAATCAGTGGGAAATGCTGCCACACTCCTTGGCAGCCCATGTCCTCTGTGAGCCTCCCTGCAGTGTGCAGGCTCTCTCTCACCATGTCTCCCATGCTCCTAGGCTGCCTACCTTGTGGGGGTCTCAGACCCCAACAGCCAGGCCGGACAGCAGGGCTTGGTGGACCCCACTCAGTTTGCTAGAGCTAACCAAGCCATCCAGATGGCCTGCCAGAACCTAGTGGACCCTGCCTGTACTCAGTCCCAGGTGAGTGTGGGGTGGGGCTCCATGACAGGCATTTGCTTGCATCAAAAGTGCAGGGGAAAAAGGGCAACTGAATAACAGAATCAATATGATTGTAGCAGAAGCCCCTTTATTGTTTACATTCAAGTCCAGTTATAAATTCTAGGACTACTGTCCACACATACAGGTATCTCTCAATTGGCTAAGCCACTTGTTCACAAGGCAGGCGCACATCCTTCAGGACATCTGATGGGTCAAGCATCTATCTTCACATTGTGTGTCCTCTGTCTAGGTTTTGCATTTTTTGTAGACAGTTTCTCAGGCTCTTTGTTCCTATGTTTAGTCTTGTTTTTCTCAGTAACCTTGACAAGTTTTTGAGGGTTCTAATAACAAAACTGCAGGTGGTTTGATAAGATTACTCACAAACAGTTTGGATGGTGCATGAGAACGGCCTGCTATGCAGATACACATTGATACACAAAAGCAGTATGAGGCTAGTTGAAAGTACTTCATCCCAAGAGTTGGCCAGGATGATGGCTAATCTCATCAGGCCCCATCAGTTGCACTGAGAACCAGCTGGTAGCTTTGGCGCAATGGTGACAGTGCAGACAGGGGACTCTGTGGGCATGCAGGATCGTGGTGATCCTTCTTGGGTCCCAAAACGGATGCCTGTGGTCACTGGTGCCCTACATAGGGTGGGTGAGAAGGGAGAGCTGTAGGAATAGCGGGTCATGGTGGATCCTGCCTTACTCTGCTTTCCCCTGTAGGTGCTGTCAGCAGCCACCATCGTAGCAAAACACACCTCAGCCCTGTGCAATACATGCCGTCTGGCGTCCTCCCGCACTGCCAATCCTGTGGCCAAGCGCCAGTTTGTCCAGTCGGCCAAGGAGGTGGCCAACAGCACGGCCAACCTGGTGAAGACCATCAAGGTGCAGAGTTCTTTCTGAGGCAGTGTGGTGGTGATGAGATTTGGGGTACAGTCGGGGTTGGGTAACTGCTCTGGTTTCTCTACACCAGGCTCTGGATGGCGAGTTCAACGAAGAGAACCGGGAGCGGTGCCGTGCTGCCACTGCCCCTCTCATAGAGGCTGTGGATAACCTGACAGCCTTTGCCTCCAACCCAGAGTTCGCCACAGTTCCTGCTCAGATCAGCCCGGAGGTGAGATGCTGCTGGGACAGGGAGGATGGAGCCTGGCTGTGACAGGCTCTGCTCTGGGGTGAAGAGAAGCTGTGTCTTCCTCAAGCCTGGGGGGCCTGCACTGAGGGGGTGTGATAGGGAGGTGACAGCAAGGGAGGCCTTGGACTTCAAAGGGTTGCTCCAGGGTAAGGGTCATGGGAGACGGGGCAGCTGCCCATGCACACTCCCTTACCTCACCAGACTGTTGTCTCCCTGTGCAGGGGCGCAGAGCCATGGAGCCCATTGTCATTTCAGCCAAGACTATGCTGGAGAGCTCTGCCGGTCTCATCCAGACTGCCCGCTCTCTGGCTGTCAACCCCAAGGACCCACCACAGTGGTCAGTGCTCGCTGGCCACTCGCGCACAGTCTCAGACTCCATCAAGAAGCTGATCACCAACATGAGGTAAGCAGATTCCTTCTTCTGTGGCTGTGGCTCTGTCCCTGCTTGCACATACCCCTGCCCTGAGCAAGCATTTGTGGGGATGTTTTGGCTCATCATCTCCTTCAGTGCAGCTGGTGCAAGCAGGCAAGGGATGGGATGGAAGACGCTATCCCTTTTGTCCTTCCTGGAAGCTGCTCCTCCAGTTCTCACATGGGTTGATGGGAGCACATATTGATGTGCCCAGGCTCTATCATACTAGGTTGCCCCAAAGCTGGGGAGACGGGTCTTGCCCCTCACCAGCACCAGCCAAGGCTGGGGGTGAAGAGGTGGTATAGCAGCTGCTAGTGCTAGGCTTATTCATCTGTCCCTCAGGGACAAAGCTCCAGGACAGCGGGAGTGTGATGAGGCCATTGAGGTCCTGAACAGATGTCTGCGGGAGGTGGACCAGGCATCCCTTGCTGCCATCAGCCAGCAGCTGGCCCCCCGTCAAGATATCTCCCAGGAGGTGGGTCAGGGACATGCTGTGGGCAAGCCTAAGGGACTGGGCATCCTTCCCCAGGGTCTCAGCAGGGACCCTCAGCCCTGCTGCAGCCTCATGCAATACCCTCTTTTTGCACAGGCATTGCACAATCAGATGATCACAGCTGTCCAGGAGATCAGTAACCTGATTGAACCTGTGGCTGCTGCAGCACGGGCTGAGGCCTCACAGCTGGGGCACAAGGTAATGGGGGTGTGGCACTTGGTGCCTGGGGAGGAGAGGTGCAATGCAGCTGGGGCTGGAAGCTGCTGGTGCTGATACTGCTCTTCCCTAGGTGTCCCAGATGGCTCAGTATTTTGAGCCACTCATTATGGCAGCTGTCGGCGCTGCCTCCAAAACACCCAACCACCAGCAGCAGATGAACCTCCTGGATCAGACCAAAACACTGGCTGAATCTGCCTTGCAAATGCTGTACACAGCCAAGGAGGCTGGTGGGAACCCCAAGGTGAGCAGGAGGGGCACATGTCAGTGGTGTGCCCTCCTTTGCCTGTGGGTGCTGCATGGTGCACACACATGCGCCAGACGTGGAAAACCCAGGGTCAGTGTGCAGCATCCCTGTTGAGAGGGGAGCCACTGTCTGCCCTCCCTCACTCTGGCTTCTCCTTGCAGCAAGCTGCCCACACTCAGGAGGCTCTGGAAGAGGCTGTGCAGATGATGAAGGAAGCGGTGGAGGACCTGACCACCACCCTGAATGAGGCAGCCAGTGCTGCAGGTGTTGTGGGGGGCATGGTAGACTCCATCACTCAAGCTATCAACCAGGTGAGCAGAGCGAGGAGAGGACCTGGACAGGGCTGGGTGTGGGAGAGAGGAAGAGTCAGGGTCAAACACTACAAGCTAAAGACCTTGTGGGTCAGAGCTGGAGCCAAAATCTCCTGGTGGTCTCTTGCAGCTGGACGAGGGGCCCATGGGTGAGCCAGAAGGAACCTTTGTGGATTACCAGACCACAATGGTGAAGACAGCCAAGGCTATTGCAGTTACTGTGCAGGAAATGGTGGGTGCAAGCAAGCCTGTCACTGTAGAATGCACTGCCTGCCACTCAGTCAGGCTGCTGCCCTCCTTGCCCTGTACAACAACTCTCCTTCCATCAACAGGTCACCAAATCCACCACCAATCCAGATGAACTGGGCATACTGGCCAACCAACTCACCCATGACTATGGGCAGCTGGCACAAGAGGCCAAGCCAGCTGCACTCACTGCTGAGAACGAGGAGGTGCGAGCCTGCGGGAAGTGCTGGAGTGTGCTGTGAGGCAGAGCAGGGGCTGTTGAGGTGTGAGAACAGAGGACAGGGACACTTTAAACTCCCATTGGAGCCAAGGACAGGCAGCTTTCACACTTCCCCTGAAACATGGCATGGAAACAAGGAGCAAAGCTGTGCTTCCTTTTTCCTTCTCCTGAGTGGGAGGATTTGGAAAGAGGAGCTGGGTGGCGGGTGTTTCCCAGCGGGTATCACAGATACAGGGCTTAGTTCTGTGCTGACTCCGTCACACACACATTCCTCTGCAGATTGGCTCCCACATGAAGCGCCGGGTGCAAGAGCTGGGCCACGGCTGTGCTGCCCTGGTCACCAAGGCTGGAGCCCTGCAGTGCAGCCCCAGCGATGCCTACACCAAGAAGGAGCTGATAGAGAGTGCACGCAAGGTTTCTGAGAAGGTAGGTGATCAAGAGAGAGGTTTGACAGCATGGTGAGGTGGGAGGGATGCTGGATTCAGCCATGTGCCCTTGGAGCTACCACATCAGGTTCTTTCCTGGTCCTGTTGGATTCTGTTGGCTCTCTTGGCCGCACTCCCCTGCCCAGCTGATGAGATGAGGAATGGATCCCCCTCTGCAGACACACTAACAGTAGTTGGTGCTTGTGGTGGGTGAGTGTGATGTTCAGGTGCTGCAGCCTGCCTGGGAAAACTGACCTACACACTGGTGACAGGCCAGGGCTCTCCAGACCAGTTGTTGCAGAGCTGGACAAAGCATCTGCAGCAACGCTTGCAGCTCATGCTCAGTGATCAGTCTCCCCTTCACCTTTTGCTGGCATCCTGTCCATCAAGCCAATCTAAAGAGCACACTTCTGAAGAACAGATGAAAATGTGGCTTAAACAATCTAGTTGATAAGAGTAGAGCAGCAGTGCTTGTAAGCAAAAACACAAAAGTAAATACTTGTCAGTTGTGCCTGTCATCTGCAAATCTTACTAATTTGAAAACTAGCAGAGTCCAGCATCTCTTAGGCCACCAAGCATGATAAGTGCAAAGTGAAAATAAATAACTGGAAGCTAAGAAGGAGTGTGCAGACCAAAATATTCTCAGTTCCTCTTGGTATGAAGCAGCTCCACCCTTGGAGGTGTTGGAAGTGTTTGCAGTGAGGTTCCCTGGACCTGCTCTGCTTGTCCAATCACTTTACTTGTACCCCACAGGTGTCTCATGTGCTGGCAGCTCTTCAGGCCGGGAACCGTGGGACACAAGCCTGCATCACAGCAGCTAGTGCTGTCTCTGGCATCATTGCTGACCTTGACACCACCATCATGTTTGCTACAGCAGGAACCCTCAACCGGGAGAACTCTGAGACCTTTGCTGACCACAGGTACACAGGCACCATGTCCAGCCTCTGCTCAGCCAGAGACAGGGGTGTCAAGCTCTGTCTCGTGGTCTTTCTGAGCTGTGGACCAGCCCCAAGGAGAGCCTCAAGCTCAGGTCATGCTGGCTCAGTTGCCCGAAACTCCAACTTGTACATGGAAGAACCAGGATCCACAGTCTCTCTGTACAGCAAGGATCATGTGTGCAGTAGAGGGCAGTGCCCTCCCTGATGCGCTTTTTTTCTTCCAGGGAGGGCATTTTGAAGACAGCCAAGGCACTGGTGGAGGACACCAAGGTGTTGGTGCAGAATGCCACGGCCAGCCAGGAGAAGCTAGCTCAGGCTGCCCAATCATCTGTGTCTACCATCACCCGCCTGGCAGAGGTGGTGAAGCTGGGTGCTGCCAGCCTGGGATCTGAAGACCCAGAAACGCAGGTGTGATTGGGTGTGTGGGCTGAGTATAGGCTGCTGGTAGCTTACTTGGAGGGGTTGAGGGATGCAGATGTCATGTGGTGCTCAGGGTGGATCCCAAGAGCTGGGGAGAGAGGGGACAGGGCTTTGGCTGGTGCTCACTGAGCTGGACTTCCTGTGTGCTTTGTGGTGCCCAAATCTCTCACTGCTGGGCCACACCACCCACAGCCTAAGTGTGACTTTAGCTCAGCCATTCCCCTGGTCTTGCTCTCCCAGGTGGTCCTCATCAATGCTGTGAAGGATGTGGCCAAGGCACTTGGAGACCTGATCGGTGCCACCAAAGCAGCTGCTGGCAAAGCTGGAGATGACCCTGCTGTCTACCAGCTGAAGAACTCTGCCAAGGTCTGTGCTAGTTGTGATGGGAAGAAGGAGAGGAGACAGTGGGGCTGGAGAAAGAGAAGGGGTTTTTTCTGCCTGTGTGGGCACAGGAGCACAACTGACGTGCAGTCAGGACAAAAGGATAGGAAGGGACACATAAAAGGTGGAACACAGTATGCAGAGGAGCAATTGAGGCAGTGTGAGTGGAGTATGGGGATGGGGCAGTTTTGCACCGACCCACAAGGGAAGGACAGATGCTGGAAACAGGCCAGAGTTTGTGTGGGCATTCACCTGGCTCTCTTTCTTCTTCCGTAGGTGATGGTGACAAATGTCACTTCCTTGCTGAAGACAGTGAAAGCTGTTGAAGATGAGGCCACGAAGGGGACACGGGCACTGGAGGCCACGATCGAGCACATTCGCCAGGAGCTGGCGGTGAGTGAGGCTGCAGTGCTGCAGCTGCTGCGCTGTGGCTGCCACTCACCTGCCACTCTGTGCCTCACCACTGCTCCCACCCCGTGCCTCACCACTGCTCTCGCCTCACAGGTGTTCTCCTCCCCGGTGCCTCCCGCCAAGGTCTCCACCCCAGAGGACTTCATCCGCATGACAAAAGGCATCACGATGGCCACAGCCAAAGCGGTGGCCGCTGGTAACTCGTGCCGGCAGGAGGACGTCATCGCCACGGCCAACCTGAGCCGCCGGGCCATCGCAGACATGCTGCGCTCCTGCAAGGTGAGGCAGATGGCGGGTGTGGATCTCTAGCACGGATTTGTGGGTGGAGGCAGGGATGGTACTGGATGTGAATCGGGGTTTCCCTGTCTCCGGGTTGCAGGAAGCAGCCTACCACCCGGAGGTGAGCGGGGACGTGCGGCAGCGGGCACTGCGCTTCGGCAAGGAGTGTGCTGATGGCTACCTGGAGCTGCTGGAGCATGTGCTGGTGGTGAGTGTCCCCACCCCAGTTCCCAGGGTGAGCAGAGGCTGACCATGGATTGCTGGGGTGTTCCCCAAATCCCCAAGGTCCTTTGGGCTCTTCATCTCTTCCCACTGAGGCCTTTGCACAGCCTCCTTCACTGCTTTTGCTGGCACAGTGTGTGTCTGTGCCCCTGCCATGGAAGCAGATGTCATAGAGCTCAACAGGCTCTAAGAAAGGTATTTTGCTAACAACAGATGGAGATTAACTGGCTGCAAACAGTTGGAGGCTGGAAATCAATAACATGATAGCATAATCTTGTAAAAATACAGCTTCCAGTAAAAGTGATAGGAATAATAGACCTCTGGAAGTGGGGAAAAAAAAGCATGTGATGCCCACATCACATGCTATGTGTGGGAGATGGACAGTGTCTGCCATAGCAAAGATAATGACTGCAGGTGCCTGCTGCACCCTTTTGATCCAGTCTCCCTCTGAATGAGTCCTCCCAAGGACTTCAGCTGCAACATTAGTTTACAAGAAGTAAATTAAGCCTCTAGCATGGTAGGAAAGATCCAGTGAAGTTCTTCCAATAGTTTGCATTCTTGGCAAGACCACAGAAATGGAGTCAGGGGCACTGTGGGGATGTGCACATTCAACCCATGGTGCTGTGAGATCTCTCAGGCTGGGGTCAGGACAAGGACTGACAGTGATTCAGCTCTGTGTCAAGGTTGCACTAAGCTGGTTATTGTGAGTTTGCTGTCTGGGATCGCCAGCTACAAAGCGCTGAAGCCCAGGCCGTGGTTTCCTGCAGGGAAAGCTCTCTTAGGCGGAGAGTAACCAGCCCTGGCAGCAGCAGGGGAAGGTGGGCAGGAATTGATGGCTAGAAATTGAAGCTGAGTAGAGGAGGAGTCAAAGGATGGTTTTATTCAAGAGAGGTAACCAGTGGGGTACAGTTCCAAGGGAAGCAGTAAGTTTTCCATCCTCTGCATCCAGATCAAATGTCTGCCTGGAAGATGCTTCAGGCACACATGAATCATGGCAGCCAAGGCTGGAGTGCTGAGTAGAAATTCTCTGGCTGACCTGTTGTTAACAGATGATTAGGCTAATGACTTAGTGTGGCAGTGCCCGAGGTCAGTCTACTTGCAGGAACACGCCATTCCCCTGTATTTTGGGTATTACCATCCTGCTGCCTTGCAATGTTTTGACTGTCATACATTGGAACATCCCTTAAAATGTTCACTGGAGGTGCCTCTTAGTAAGCCTTTAGCCTGCAGCGTGCCTTCAGCTCCAGACAGATCATTTAGCAGTTTTCAACATGTCAGAGCAGACAGCAGGCTTAATAATAAGGCATTTAGACTAGATGTGCTCATGAGGGCAAACCAGCCATCACTGTGTGCCATCAGCTTGAGTACTGTGAGCCTCACACTGCTCTGGTGACTCTGCTGGGATGGCCCAACACAAGGCCAGGAAAAGCCATGACTCACCTCAGTCTCCACAGCACTCTGGTCTGCAAAGGCAGGAGTGAAACTCACGGGTCTTGTTTATCAGAGGACAGCAGGTTCCTGGGAAACCACAAGCAGGAAGGATCATGGGAAATGGGAGGGGAGATGGCAGATGGCAGATGGGGTGCTGCCTCATTCCCCAGCAGCAGCAAGGTCATTGCTGTACACTGTGTCCCCAAGGGAACCAGTGCCTTCTGCAGATCGTGAACAAGTATGGTTAGGGTTCAAGAATAAGGGTTATTTGTCTCGGGCTGGAAAACATGGCTCCCAGCAGAGGAGTGGGAAAGCCTGCATATTTTACTGGGGAGGGGTAGGAATTTGAACTTCCATGGGGACTTGGTATTTGGTAACAATAGGTCTTTCCCTCCAAAAGCAGAGAGATTCTGTGGCTCAAAACTGCAGTGAACTATTTCAGGGTGGGGAGAAAAAAGGTGTAAAGGGTGTGAGAAGGGGAGTGTATCTATGGCTACTCTGAGTGTGGGTGGCTACTCTGGCTGTGGGAGCCTCATCCAGGTGCCCTGTCTTGCCTGGCCATGCAAGGCTGGAATAAGAGGTAATGATGGCAGCACAGCTCCTCTCAAATGATCTCTGATCCTTTGTTCCTACTGTCCTCTTGGCTGCCCTTCACCCCTCACCGAAAAGCACTCACCTTCCCCTAGCCTCCCCTATCTCCCCTCCTCCTGGCTGGGGTGTTCACTGCTTTCTTTTTTCTCTCCTCTCTCCTCTCTGTCAGCCGGTGAGTAAGGCAACACTGGGGTGCCTGCTAGTCTCTAACCTCAGCATGAGCCTTACTCATGGTGTGTCTGTGTGCCCAGCCTAGTGCTGGGGTGGGACTTGTGTGTGTCCACAGGGACCCTGGGGTCCATGTGTTTGTGTACTCACCCCTGCTCTAGCTGATGGGCAGCTGCTGCCTGTGTGGTGCAAGTTGGGCCAGCAGCGAGCTGCTTGTGCCTACAGACCCTGTGTGCGTGCACACGTGTGCTGTGGTGTGTGCATGTGTCCCTCCAACCCAGGGGAGGACCCTTAGGGCACTTCTTGCCACCTCATCCTGATGGGGCCAGCCCTCCTTGGCTGGGACATCACTCTAGGGCATACCCCTTTGCCCAGGTAGTGTTTGCAAACAAACCTCCAAAATGGGGACAGAGATGAGAATATGCTTCTGGAGCTTGAAATGATTTGCAGGGGAGAAGTCTTGGCATGGGTAGCTGCTGAGTGCAGAAAGACTTGTGCTGAGGGTCTTGTGTGTGTAATATGTCCCAAAAGCTGTGGATGCAGGAGGGCCCTGGGGAAGCTGATCTGTCTTGCAAACAACATCCTATCCTGGGGCACAAAGAGAATAGCCAGCGTCACTTGAGAAAGCATCTCAGACAGTGCCTGATGTGTACACATGTGGGAGGGGGCTGGGGGATCCCACCCTACTTCCCTGGGGAGTGCACCCCAAACAGACCTATGAAGACCCCCTTTTCCAGGTACTTACATCTGCTCCTTCCTCCCAGATCCTGCAGAAGCCAACCCACGAGCTGAAGCAGCAGCTGGCAGGCTACTCCAAGCGTGTGGCCAGCTCTGTCACCGAGCTCATCCAGGCAGCCGAGGCCATGAAAGGTAAAGAAAGATCCTGCTCATAGGGGCAGCACCAAGGGCTGGGATTAGGGTGGAGGGCTCAGCAACTGCTGGAGGAGGCAGAGAAACTCAGAAATGAGGCTGCCTGCAGGTGTAACCTGCCTGGCTTCCCGGTGTTCCTAGGGACGGAGTGGGTTGACCCAGAAGACCCCACTGTCATCGCTGAAAATGAGCTGCTGGGGGCAGCAGCTGCCATTGAGGCTGCAGCCAAGAAGCTGGAGCAGCTGAAACCAAGAGCCAAGCCCAAGGTAGCAGTGCTGAGCCTTGTCTGACCTTCATGCTCAGCTTGAGGTGGGCTGGGGTTCTCCTGCCTGTGCTTTAGCCAGTTGAAGCGCCATCTGACAGTTGGTCCCTCTTCTTGTACTCCTGCTACCTCCCACATCCCCAGCTGGACTTTCCTCGGGTAGCCCATGCCCTGCTGCACCCCACAGCCCTTAATCCAGCTTTCTATATTTGCCCTCAGCCCCCTGCAGCCATCCTGCTGTTCTGCTCCATCTGTCCCAGCACTTCTGCTTGGGATTCACACTCTGCTTTTGCCCACAGCAAGCAGATGAGAGCCTGAACTTTGAGGAGCAGATCCTGGAAGCTGCCAAATCCATTGCTGCAGCCACGAGTGCCCTGGTGAAGGCAGCCTCAGCAGCCCAGAGGGAATTAGTGGCCCAAGGAAAAGTAAGGCCATAAGAGGGGAAGAAGAAAATGTAGAGAAGGGTTCTCCCTTCTTCTGGAGCTGCTTGTAACCCTCATGCCTGTGACCAGAGGTGTGCAGGGTGGTGACTCCTACTCCTCCCCTCCTTCTTCATAGGTTGGTGCCATCCCAGCCAATGCAGTGGATGATGGACAGTGGTCCCAGGGTCTTATTTCAGCTGTGAGTATCAAGGTCATGCTGAGGGGTTGAGGGGGAAACTTTGCTCTTGTCCCCTGCTGCAAACATGAAGATGCTCTGCCCTTTTGCTTGTCTTCAGTGGAAGAAGCAGCCATGCCTCTTCCTTCCTCTCCCACATGCTGTGGAGGCTGGTTCTTTCCATCCCATGCCCCACAACCTCCTTGGAGCCAATCAAGGCTTCTGTACCTCCCCTGGCAGCCCCTCTTAATGCCTTGGGAAGGTTGACCTGAAACAGAGACTGGACAGAACTGGAGAATAAAGTAGATATTTATTGAAAGGCCTTAGGGTACACCTTGGGCAGGACAAGAGCCTGACCAGGGCTACACCCACGGTGGACTTAAAATGGTCACGAAAATGGACCCCAGGTCACAAGGTCTCACATTTTTATAAATTTTGGTCCATTTGCATATTGGGGTTTAACCGTCTAATTACAGCCTCAGGTTGTGAGGTCTCATCCTTCTTGTTTTCTCTCTTCAGTCCACTGTTGTTTATGCTGTTGGGCTGAAAGTTGTCCTTGGTCTTCAGCAGGAAAAGAATTTGTTTTGTCTACCTACTCTGTGAAGAGAGATTACTAACACTTAATATGAGGCTCACAACTGCACTTCTAGGTAACACAGAATCTGAAAAACATGAAACCTAAAACTTAAAGCATCACTCTTTCACAGGCACGCATGGTGGCTGCTGCCACCAACAACCTGTGCGAAGCCGCCAACGCCGCAGTGCAGGGCCATGCCAGCGAGGAGAAGCTCATCTCCTCTGCCAAGCAGGTGGCTGCTTCCACAGCCCAGCTCCTTGTGGCCTGCAAGGTGAAGGCTGACCATGACTCAGAGGCCATGAAGCGGCTCCAGGTGAGTCATAGGCTGCCTCTTCAGCCCCTGTTGTTTGAAGGGTGGCTGGGAGTGGGGTGAGGGCACGTGGATGGTGTCTAGGGCTCATGCCCCCTGCCTGTATGCCATCAGTGGGAAGTTCATTGGAACACAGGCTCCAGGTTGCTTGGTTTCACTGTTAGCCATGTGCCAGGCATGTGAGTGATGCTGTGCTGCTCAGCCTGGCAGCATTCAGAAACAGCGACCTGGCACAGGAATACCTGAAATGGATGCACTTCCTCACTGGCATTCAAGAGGTTAATGTGTGGGGTGCATGTTCTGTAGCACTGTTAATCCTCAGAGGCCATGGCACACAAGAAGTTAATGCCCATGTGTTGGGGGATTAACATGGAGTCTCAGCACTGGGGCCAAGGGCTGGGGAGAGGCAGCAGGGCTGCCTCCCGGTTCCTGCCCTGCTGCTCAGAGATGAGCCAGAGCCTGGCTGGGAGCAGACGCGCCTGAAATGGTCATGAGCGAGTGACAAGGCAGCGAGCCATGTAAAGGAATCCCTGCTTGCAGCTCCCAGCACTCCTGGCTGCTGGTCCTGCCTGCTGCCCAGTCTGGGGCAGGAGTTCCTTCAGACCCTCGGGCAGCAATCATACCCTGGGGCTGGGACTCACATTGACGCTCTCCTCCCCGCTGCAGGCCGCTGGAAATGCCGTGAAGAGGGCATCAGACAATCTGGTGAAGGCAGCGCAGAAGGCAGCTGCCTTCCAGGACCATGATGAAACGGTGGTGGTGAAGGAGAAGATGGTTGGAGGAATTGCACAGGTGAGGAGTGAGGCTGCTCCAACAGGGCAAGAGCAGCTCTAGGTTCCACCACAACCTGTGTGTGCCACTTTCAGAAGCATGTCCTACCACCCACTAGCACAGGTCATGTTTTAACAGAGGCTCACAAAAATCTGTGAGTTCACCCATCTCAGTGAGCACCAGTTAATGAGGCCTCACCTTATCCCTCTGCAAGTAGTAGTGGGTGATGATGCATGCTCGCAGGAGTGTAAAGCCCTGGCTTCTCTTTGGTGCAGAGCCAACAGTATCACAGCACCTGTGACACATGGAAAAAGCTGAGCAGTGGGTAGAGGGTGAGATCTACCTCGTGTGGGGTGCCGGGGTGCCAGGGTGCCAGTGCTGGCTTCCTGCAGCTGTGACCCTGTACATGGCACATGGGGCTGAGCCCAGAAGCTGTGCTGTTCTGCTTAATGTCCAGAGTACCATGCTCCCACTCCAGGGACAAACAGCCCTCATGCCCAGTGAGGGAGTGGCTGTGATGGGAGGGAAGCAGGAGCCAGATAACCCAGCTCTGGTGTTAACATTGCTGTGGCAGAGGCTCTGGCCACCTGTGTGGGAGGCAGTTGTGACCTTGGGGCTCTCTCCTGGCAGATTATCGCCGCCCAGGAGGAGATGCTGCGCAAGGAGCGAGAGCTGGAGGAGGCACGGAAGAAGCTGGCGATGATCCGGCAACAGCAGTACAAGTTCCTGCCCTCGGAGCTGCGGGACGAGGAGCAGAACTGAGCCGCACGCCCTCTGCTCACTGCACAGACTGCTGCCTGCCCACCTGCCCACCTGCCTGCTCCTATTTAAGATGACCCGCCACAAGCGAAGGGCTGTCTGGGCTAGACCAGAGCTCTGCCCGCACCCAGAGCAATGGGACTAACTCAGCCGCCCCTCCAAGCCGGTGCTGCACCAGCAACTCCGCTTTGCTGCCCAGCCCACCTTCCCATGCACACCCAAGGCACAATCAGAGCGCTCGGAGGGACTCGGTTGGGGTGGGAGCCGGGGCTGCACTGGCTCAGGGCTCACCCGCCAGCCCCGGGGTGCGGGCCCACAGAGCTCTCCACTGCAAGGGGATATTTACTTGTGCCTTCTTCCTTCCCTCTTGTGCCCTTTTTTTCTCTCTCCTCCACGTGGGATGGGGACAGGCGGGCGGCTTGCCCTTTCCTGTGCGATGGCGTGCAGGGAGCAGCCACCACTCGCTTAGCTCTTGCGTGGAGCTGCCTTTCACCACCAATGCCTTACTGCTGGCTGAATCTTCCTCTACAGCTACCCTGGAAGGCCCTGAGTCCACCCCATGAGTACCTTCTTCAGCCCAGGCCCCTTTGGGGAGCAGCAGGGCTGGAAGCCACAGTGCCTCCACTCAGGTTGGGGATGATGTGATGAGTTCACCCCCAGAGCAGTTTTTTGCCTTCCTGCAGAGCTTCCCCCCAGCTGCGGCCCCAGCCAGATCTGCCTTCCTCCTTCTTCCCAAGTGCCTGCATTGTTTTCCAAGATCTGCAGTATTTTTGTAACTTTTCCATTTCTCTAGTATTGAGCCTGCAGCTTTCAAAGTTCATTTATTTCCCTGCCAGCTCATGCCATGCTCACTAACACCCAGCTCCCACCAGGGTCCCGTAGCCCAGCATCCTACCCCTCCTTGGCCCCGGGACCCCTGTCCCTCCCCCTTTGCACTCGCTGAGGCTTCTCTCACCATTTTGATACTCTAAGCATCCCATATTAAAGATTGAAGGAAACCAGCTCCCCCCCAAGCCTCCGGGGTGGGGTGGGGGATGCCAAAGTCTCCTCAAAAAGACGCATTCATCAATAAAATCTGGTTTTCCCGCTTTCTTGCCAACTGGATATCAACGGGCCTCTCCAGGAGACGGGGAGGGCAGGGGGGCCTGGGCGCCTTTCCTCCCGGCAAAGGGAGGGGGGAGTGTACCACGGGTGCTTATACAGCATGGAAAATATTTGAGGCACGTCCAAGCCCCAGGCACCCGGCAGGCCGGACCCCTGCTGCCAGCCATGTGCCGGCCTCGCAGGTGCTGCCGGGGGGCCACCACTTCAGGAGGGGATCTTGGGGATTTTGTTTCTGCAGGATTTGGGCTTCAGGGAAGGTGGGGGCGGTATTTGTGTGTGGAGCTCAGCTCCTGGCCCCATTCCTACTACCAGCCAAACATACTCCTGGGTAGAGTGCAATAGGGGTGCAGGTGGGGGACCTCCTACCCCACAGTCACTGGTGGCCCATCAGTGGGGAAGCAACAGTCTGGTGTGGTGTGGGTCTGGGAATGTGGCCAGAGCCTTCCTGGCTGCCAGCGTTGATCTCACGCCCCGAAATAGCCCCCCAGAGCCAACCTGTGCAGGCAGCAGCAGCTGCCCCAGTGTGTCCCCACCTGTTCCCACCCTGTCACTCAGCAGGGATTTGGGGGGCCTAAACAGTGGCAGGGCGGGCGCGGGTGATGTGGGGTGCAACAGGGACATTGCAGGGTGCAACGGGCACAGGCAGGTTGGCACGTGTCCTTTGTTTCTGGGGCTGTTCCTGGTACTGTGAGCTACAAACACCATCAGTGTCAAGGGCAGCATCTGCAGTATCCTGGACAGCAATCCCCGTCCCCTTGTGGTCACGTCCCTCGGAGTGTGTAGGGGCTGTTTCTCCTAAGACACTTACCCCTGGCCAGGCTCCAGGGTGGATTTGTGGCTCTCGCAGGCATCCCAGTCCTCCCAGCTGTCCCCTGACAATCTGCACTGGCCTGACCTGGCACCAGGCTCTCACCCAGGTACCGGCTGGGACATGGGGCCCTTCAGAGTGTCCAGCAAGGACAACGAGCAGGCACAGCGTGACAGCAGCTCTGGCCTCATCCTAGCATCCTGGGGACAAGGGAGCTCCAGCACACACTGCACAGGGCTGTAAGCATACCCACTGCTGTGTCTTCCAGCTTGGGTACAAGCAAGGGGTGGTGGCATAAACACCAAGGGAGGGGCATGGGGGTGTGATTAGCCACTGCCCCTCAATCTCACACACCGATCAAAGGGTTATTTTGGCAGGCAGGTTCAGGAAATATACATACAGAGGTTTGGAGCTGGGATGACACAGTCATAAGATGCCAGGCCTCTGGAGGGATCCAAATTCAGCAAAGTTGGAGGTTAGTGAGCAAATCATGTCCCAGCTTCTTGGGGAGCCCAGGGATGAGGCAATAAGCTGCAGCATGGATTGCACCTGGAAAGATCCCATTAGTTGTCAGGATAAGCCTTTCCTTGGGAGTATGGTTTGACCCTTGTGTGAAATACAGAGGAGATTGCCATCCTTGGAGACCTTAGCCCAGGACAAGCCCTGAAGCTTGGGGCAGCAATGGGAGGGATGTGCCCCACACCTCTCTGCACCTCCTTGTACCACAGGTTACCACAGAGAATGGGCTTAAGGGCAGAGTTATGGATCTTGGCTATTGGATGATTCCAGCAGTATCCATTAGACATGCCTATGTCTGGAGCAAAGGGGAGGGGGAGGAGGCAGAGAAGGAGAACAACATCCTTTGGGGGCACGTCTGAGGGCTAGCCTGGCTCCAGGCCAATTTCCTTGCTGCTTGCACCATGCCCGTCCTCATCTTTGCCCCATGCACTGAGCACATGAAGTTGTTCGAACCCATGAAGTTGCTCCAGGCTGAAACATCTCACAGAAAAACAATCATTCTCTCCCAGGAATGATCAGAGATGAATCTTTCCCCTCCCCTCACAAGCCACACACTGGCAGTTACAGACTCTCCTTGTCCAAATATGTGCCTAATTCATCAGTACTAATAGCTTCTCACCAAAGTCCAGCAGTGGCTCTTCTGCTTTCCCCATGGAGCCAGCAGCCTGTTGGTCCTTGACTGCTCACACCCCTCCTTATGCCTTCCACCATCCGGGCCTCAGGGCTCCTAAAAGGCACTTTCTCCAGCTGTCAAAAACTTTTTGTTCCTCTCTTCTTGGAGCACTGGTCCTAGGAAGCTGCATCAAGCAAGGGCTGGCTGCAGCCCAGGATCAATGGGCTGGGGGAGCCTGTGCACCTCTCCTGTCCCCATCCCATCCCAGCCTTCCACACGTGCCACACGGCTCCCATGGCCCCTCCGCCAGTTCCTTCCAGCCCCCCCTGACCCACAGCCCATCCTGCAGCTGGGAATGTGCCAGAAGCATTTACGATCGTTAATAAAGTACAGGTTATTTTTGGAGGAGCTGGGATTTGAAGGGTTTGCATTTTTTTGCCTGTGGAATACAGTTTATTTAGAGCAGAAAGATGAAGAGGGGCAGTGAGCTGCCTGTATGCCCTGTGTCACTCTAAAATGCCACTCCATGGGCTGTGCACATGCCAGGTGTCCTTGTGGGTGTCAGGGACAGTGGCACCAAGCTGCAAGACAGAAGGAAGGTGGGTGTCAGGAAGTCTGCATAGAGCTCTGGCCCTCCTGCCCCACCAGCAGCTGGACAGGAAAGTCAGGGGCTGTGCTCATTTCTCTCCTGGGGACTTTTTCCCGTGTGGGCAATGCCAGCCAAACTCGTCCCTCAGTGCAATCACAGCCTGTGCGTGTCCCCTACATTTCAGTGCCAGCCCACTGGTGTTCCCAAGTGCCATGCCAGCCCTTGAGGTGTCCCCAAGCCAGTGCCAAGCAAGCAGAGTCCCTCAGGCCCCAGGGTGCTGTGACAGGGCATGTGGTGTACCTAGGGCACTAGCATGAGGACAGCTCTAACCGGAGCCAGAGCCACTGGGGTACCCGTACTTGGTGCCCCAGGATGTCCCCTGCCCGGTGCCACTGGGGTACTCCTAGCACAGTGCTACGGAGTGTCCCTCATCCAGTGTCACAGAGGTACCATCACAGCGCTGCCCCGGTGTGTCCATCACGCAGTGCCACCAGGGTACCCATCGCACGGGTCGTCTCTTGCAGTTCCACCGGATTGTCCCTAGCGCAGTGACCCAGGGTGTGCCCCGGTGGGTGTCAGGCGCCAGGGCTGCGGCAATGCCCGCCGAGAGGGCAGCCCCCCCGTCCCGCTCGGGGCGAGGGCCAGTGGCGAGCCAGTCCGTAAAAGGTGCTGGCGGGCGGCGGGGGAGGTCCCGGGGCAGCCCCCGCCCGGCACGGCCCCTCCCCAGCTTTTAGGCAGCTCGGCGGGGCGGGGAACACAGTGCCGGTGCTCCCTCCGCTCCCGGTGCTCCCGCCGCTCCCGGTGCTCCGCGTCCGTCTGCCGCCCCGCGCCCCGCCGCCGACACCCCGCCACCATGGAGGCCATCAAGAAGAAGATGCAGATGCTGAAACTGGACAAGGAGAATGCCATCGACCGCGCCGAGCAAGCGGAGGCTGACAAGAAGCAGGCGGAGGACCGCTGCAAGCAGGTGGGTGTCCCACGAGCTTCCCCAGGATTAACTGGGTACCCTCCACGCTAGGGGTGTCCAGCCCCAGGACCCTGTTCTGCTGGGAGTCCAGCCTGGGGACCTTTCACCCTAGGGTTGTCCAGTCCTGGAAACCTCATCCCACTGAGTGCCCAGCCTGGAGACATTGCACTCTCTAGGATCATGCAATTCCCCATAACTGATCTCCCCACACTGGTTGTCCAGCCTGGAGTCCTCAGTCCTGAGCATGTCCTGGCCCAAAGACCTTGCCCCACTGGCTGTCCTGCTTGTGGATGCCAGCTCTAGGGATTGACAGCCCTTGAGAACCTTACCTCTCTAGGACCGTGTCCCCAGTGACATCACCCCATGTAGATCTGTCCCCAGGAACCAACACTTCTCTTTTCCTTGACCCCTTAAGCTGGTCCCCTAGAACATGTCTTACCTCTGTGGGACACTCCAGTTCCACCTCCCTACCCCTGTGCCAGGGAGAACCTTGGAGACTGCATAACTCCCACCACAACCACAAAGAGATGGGAACACATATCGGTGTCCCCAGAGCTGTATTCCCAGGTCAGGAGCTTTCCAGTACCCTGTACAGGGAGGGAGACCACCACCCCCTTACCTCCACCAGGCTCAGGGATGGTGGGGTCCTGGGGGCTACACCAGGAGCTTCCCAAGGACCTGTAGACCCCCAGTTGTCAGAGGACACGTCCATGTTTTCCTGCTGTGCCCCTCACAGTCTGGGTATCCCCAGGAGGAGAATGGGAGGAGAGATCCTCTTCAAGCCTTGCAGACACCTCCATCTCCCCTGACCCCCACACTTCCTTTCCCCAGCTGGAGGAGGAACAGCAGGGCCTGCAGAAGAAACTGAAGGGCACTGAGGATGAGGTGGAGAAGTACTCCGAATCCGTCAAGGAGGCCCAGGAGAAGCTGGACCAGGCAGAGAAGAAAGCTACGGATGTAAGTAGGCTTGCCAGCAGCTCCTCCCTTGCACAGCTCTGGACCTCAGGGGGGGGTTAAAGGAAGAGGGGGCCCTTATATGGAAAGCGTCAGAAGACTGTCAGGATCCCATTCCTTCGATGTTGACACTGAACTAGGCTGATGGGTCCTGTGTAGGGTGGGGGGGCCAGGCCAGCTGTGGTGAGCAGCTGGTTGCTGGTCCTGTCTTGAGCTTTGTGGGTAGCCTACAGCCTGGGCTCCCAAAGCTAACCGGGACAAGTGTCCCAAGCTGTGTCACAAGTCCCCAGACACACACCTTCTCGATACTTGTAGGAAAAATTGTGGTGCCTGCTAAACTGTGGCACAGTAGAGAAACGAAAAAATCTCTTGCTATGGTTAGCTGCTGCTGCAAGGAAGAGTGAATACTTGGGGTGTGTGGAAGAGGATTTGGGTGGATTTGGGGTCCAGTGTGCTACTTTCTACGCTGAGAAGGGCAAGGCCAGGAAGAGTTTTATTTAGTGCCATGACTGATGTTTCTCCTGGGAAATAGATCCCTCCGGGGAGATGTTAGGAAGGTGTTGAAATTGGCTTGTGTCTGGCCAGGATGAAGGGTGGAACAGCTGTGTGTGGCCACGGGGCCGCTTGGGAATGGGGTATAACGACCTGTGGTGCCACACAGGGTATTTGACACCCTATAAATAAATCCTCCTTTTGATAGCCAGTCCCTCTTTGATGAAAACCAACCCTGGAAACTAGAGGAGAAGCTAAAGGAGAGCCATCTCCAGCACAGCCAGCAGGGCATGGCCAGGCTTTTCAGGATTGAGAAAAAAAAATTCAATCCCAGCTGGTTTATGGAGCTAAATGGGGGAGATGCATCAAATCTCTGAGGCTGCTGCCAAGGCCAGGGGTGAGTGGACAAGGACAAGCAATGGCAACACCAGTCCTGTGGCAACCCAGAGTCCCTGGGCAGCAGCCAGGGGTCTCCTCAGACCTCTTTGCTGATTCTACAGATGACTCCCCTTCAAAACATTGAGAATCCTCTGGAAGGACACATTAAACTGGCATGGGACAGGCATGTTAAACCTGGGCAAGGTGGCTGCTGTGTGCAGTGGGGTTCACATTGATCTAATTGGTTCTGTGCTGGTATGGGACAGGGCAAACTCGGTGTGGCTGAGAGTGGATGTGCCATTCCCAGTGCAGGGCTCAGAGGAAGGGGCAATCAGTGGTACCGGGCAAATGCCAGCTATGCAGTGTGGAGTGCTTTGCTGCGATGCTATCCTGGGGAGGGAGAGTGTTTCCCTGCTCTTGGTCCACAGCAGTTTGGCAAATTTGTGGGTTTCAGCATGGAGAGTCCCATACAAGAAGATATGGGATGGGAGCCACTGGGGAAGGGCCAGAGCAGGAGCTATGGTGAAGGCTGGAGGTTGGCTGCAGCAGGGCTAGGGCCCCATCAACGGCAGAGCCCTCCCAGGTCCATGCCAAAGCCTGGACAGGCTGCACCATGTGTGCAGCTCTGGGAGTCACCCCTCCATGCCAGGGACCTGAATGTGCTGACAGCTCTAAGTGCCAGGGCTGGTGTCACCTCCTCCCTGGTGCAAGGTGAAGCTCTGCTCCTGCTTCCAGCAGAGGAAGCATTGGGTGGACCCCCAGAGTACACCCACCTCAGGCACCCCCATGTCCTTCCTGGCTGTCAGAACAGTGGGTGCCTGTGAGCACAGAGTGTCCTAATTCCTCAGACGGCTCAGGCTCATACCAGCAATCCAGGCAGCCTCCTGCTCTTGGCAAAAAAATGTCAATGCCTTAAAAGAATAAACACCCACCTCAGCATGGCCCTGCTCTGCTGCTGCCACCAGATGGTGGGGCAGGAAGGCCGTGGGGACTAAAGAGTGCAAATACTTTGTCACAGGCACTTGGAGAGGAGTCAGATTGTGCACAGAGCAGGGAATGCCTGACTCTTGATCAGCAACTCCACAGAACTTCCTAGCAGCTCTGCGAGCCCATCGTGGTCCTAGAACCTCTTGTCCTCAGCCGGGACAGCCCATAGTGCCCAGGGCAGGATGGGCAAGGGCTGCTGGAAACGGTGCAGCTCGGACAGCAGGTTTAGGCCAGAACAGCCTCCTCTATTGCCCCGCACCCCCAGCATTGGCCTGTCCCCAACCAGCCTGAAGGGGCCTTAGGGAAACTCTGCCGTTCCCAGGACATGATCCCAAAGCTTCACTCGTGTTCCCGCCCCAGCTGCTTTCCCCAGCCAAGACTTTGCTCTTATTTGGCGATTCCCTTAGCTAGTGGGAGGGAACTGGACTCTGCTGGGAAGTGACTGCATCTCGGGGTGGGGCCACAGTAGGAGGCACCTCGCCTGGCTACTGCGGGATCAGGGTGGCTGCCCCCCCAACCTGTCCTCCTGCCTGCAGCTGGCTCATCCTGCCCCACTGCTGCCAGGAACCCTTGTTTCTGCTCTGGCCCCCCATGTCCTGGCTTGTGCATTACTGGCATCCAAGCCTCAGACTGGGAAGAGGCAGTACCAGCCAGGCCCAAGCCCAAGCCCCAGGCTATGTGCTCCCAGGGGACCCACAGTATCGCCTCTTCTGCTGCCTCTCGGCAAGAGGACATGGGGCTGCAGGGTATAGCAGCGTGGCTGAGCCACCCCCAGGACCCCTGGCCCCAGAGCTGATGCCAGCTGGTGAGGTCAGCCTGGGAACTGGCATTCCTGGAGGCAGGTGTGAAGTGCAGCCAGGGAGCTGTCAGTACATCTTAAGGGAGGATTAAGTGCCACCAGCTCCAACTTCTTCTGATGGATCAAGACATGTGCCCCACCCAGGATGGAGAGCCAGGAGCTGAAGGTTTGACCTCCTCCATAGGACACAGTCTCCAGGGCAGGAGGTGCCATGGTCTCCATGGGGCCCCATGAGTCTCTGTGGGGCTGCAGGACAGGTCCTCACATTGGGGAGCAGATACCAAGGGACTGAAGTGATGGATGCTGGGCACCTGGCTGCAGCCCAGGTACCCCCAGAGGATGCCCAGGAGCAGGCTCTGCCCATGCTTCTTACTGACTTCCCATAAGGAAAAAGACCATAACCCTCCTTGGCTCTGCAGCAATGGCTGGAATCCCTGCAGCACTTAAGGAATACGCGTGGGTACATTGCTCCTGTGGCCATGGGAGCTCACACAGGACAGGTGCCAGCGCTCACAGGCTCCATGGACTGCTGGAAAAGAGTCTGTTTTCCTGGGGTCCTCTCCATTGCTCTAGGGGATTTCAGTGCACCCCTCCTGGG
>VWYP01001844.1:64425-77930 GCA_013400435.1 Pycnonotus jocosus | reverse complement strand
GGAGCAGCAGCGGCAACAGCAGCAGGAGGAGGAGGAGGAGGAGGAGGAGGAGCAGGAAGGGATGGAGGCAGGGCGGGCGGCGGGAGCGGCCGCAGCCTGAGCGCTTCCTGCCCGAGCCGGGCGGATCCTACAAAGGGCTCGGCGGTGTGGCCTCCCCGCCGTCAGCCCCCGCCATGGCCAGCGCCAGCTCCATCGATGCCGTCAAGAAGAAGATCCAGAGCCTGCAGCAGGTGGCCGACGAGGCGGAGGAGCGCGCCGAGCACCTGCAGCGGGAGGCCGATGCCGAGCGGCAGGCCCGGGAGCGGGTAAGGGCCGCTGGGATGGGAAGAGGAGGGCGAGGGGCACCCCGGCAGCTCCTCGGGATGCCCCGCCGGCTCCGACCCCGCTGCCGGCATCCCTTCCGGCGGGCTGGCCCCGGCCCCCCTGCGCCCCGGTAGCTGGGCTGGCTGCCCCCGGGGGCGCAGGAGCACTGGGAGGTCTCCGGGGAGCCGCGGGGAGCTACCATCCAGCTGGCCAGAGCCCCGGGGCAGGGAGCTCGGGGCAGTCCCTGCCTGCGGGCAGCCTCCGGCAGCCGCCTTCCTCCTCCGTCGGTCTGGAGAGGGAAGATGCTGCGTGCAGCGGGGCTCCCCAGGGCTTCCCGGCTGGCCGGGCGCTGGGAGCGGGCAGCGGCCAGCCCTGCCTTGAGATCGGGTGTCTCCTGGGAAAGGATCTCTTCCTTCGGAGGCCGGCATGCACAGCTCAGAATCCCACACCCAGGCTCTTGTCTGGCTTCCAGCAGACTCCGGCCGTTCGGGTCGCAGAGCTTTAGCTCCAGCCTGTCCCTTCGTGGGGACAAGCCACCCCTTCACACTGCCTCAGGCCAAAATTTTCATTTTGGCAGCGGGATGGCATGCCCAAGCTGCAGCTTTTTCCTGGTTTGTCTTTGTAGTTGGAGCTTTCTGTTTTCTTCCTTTCTTTCTGTTTCCTGTGCCCACTCATTCAACATTCTCACCATATCAGGAGCGGCAGAGCTGGGTGCGGTACCCGGGTTGTTGTCACTCGGGCTGTGTGTGGAGGAAATGGCCCCTTCCTGCAGGCTCAGATCGGGTTCCCCGGTCACTGGGAGCTGCCGGGAGAGCTCATGTTCCCAGGTGTCCATCCGGGCAGCTCTGATCCTCTTTGGGGGTGATTCCGTGGGAAAAAAAATCTACCTACGCAGTGAGGCTGATGCTGCAGGCAGAGCATTGCCCTGTGGGTGCACCAGTTCCCCTTTGGGCGGTCTGGCAAGGGACAAGGTCTCTGAGTGTCTGTAGAAAGTGATCGTGGGGCAGAGGTGGCTGTGGGGCTGGCAGCTGTGGGGCTGGCAGCCATCTCAAAGAGGTGCTGGCTGTCCCACCCTGCCAACTCCTCACAGGGGATTGCAGGTGCTCAATGGGGCCATGCAGGGTGACAAGCCTCCTGCTGCTCCCATAGTCCCTGTGCTTGGCTAGTATTCCCTGGGGCATTCCCAGTGCTGAAGCATGAGGCTGGATGTGTCCAGGCACTTCAGCCAGCCAGTCCTGCTGCAGCCTGTGAATAAGCAGGAGCCACTGTCTCCTGGGTTGGTGCATGGAGCTGTTCCCCACAGTGAGGTCTTATTGCCACCCATCCCTTGATATTTGGGGGTTTGTCTTCCTCGCACCCCCCTAGTGGGAAGCAGGGCTGAGAGCTGCTGAGGCAGCATTTCCTGACTGGCGATGGAGCTGGAGGCCTTTACCAAATGGAAAGAGTGCAAGGCCAGGCGTCAACAGGCTGGCGGAGGGCCAGGGCCACTGCTCCTGGCCAGCCCCAGCTCCCAGCCCTGTGCGTGGGGAGCCTGGGAAAGGGAGGGCTCTGGTCCTGCCAGCCTCATCTTGGCCAGTCGCCAGCCTGCCGAGGGCGACTCGCTCCACTGCCCCCAGCACTATGCTGTACATCAGCTGGGGGGGCTCCGTGCTTGGCTTCAGGCTGCCCTGTTGCACAGGGCCCTGGGGGTTCCTGCAGGAGAAGCTCCCAGCTCACTCCACCGCCTCTGTAAACAGGAAATCCACAAGCAGCTCCGATCTCCTTTTCAGGAGCGAAGCCACACAGGGCATTCCTCCCCCTTTACTCACTGCTCTGCAAACCCCGAATACCATCCCCATGACGGCACGGCTGCTATGGCTGCCCTGCACCAGCGAACGTGCCCTGTCCCCCTCCAGTGTGGGAGCTGGAGGTGTGAGGACATGATGGGGCTGCACGTGCCAAGCTGGCGCTGCAAGGTTGGGAGAAGCCAGCATCAAACAGCCACTAGGGATGGCGATAACCCTATAGAGAGGCAAGGGAATACATGGTCAGACATGCCATTCCAGTGAACATGGGCTTGGTGCGCAGTGCCAAGGGGCATTCTGGATGGTAAATAGGAGTAATCATTGAAAATGCTTTTTTCAATACATGTATTTGACATGGGGTGACTGAGGGATTTCTGTTCCCCCAGGCTGAGGCTGAAGTGGCTTCCCTCAACCGCCGTATCCAGCTGGTAGAGGAGGAGCTGGACCGTGCCCAGGAGCGTCTGGCCACTGCCTTGCAGAAACTGGAGGAAGCTGAGAAGGCAGCTGATGAGAGCGAGAGGTGGGATGGAAAAGGACAGTGGGAGTGGTATCAGATCACCATTGATTGCAGACAGCCCCCTTAGTTTTGCAGTGGGGTCTCTCTGAGGGACCTTATTGGGATTTCTGTTGGTTTTCCTGCAGACTTCAAAGGGAGAGAGCAAAGCCATAATGCAACGACGTCCCCCAGATACAGACACCCTTATCCAGAGCACACATAAAATCTTGAAAAATTTTATCTGGTATTTATAAAAGCACCAGACTGTAACCAAAGCCAGAGGAAGATATGAGCATGTTTTTCCCCAGAGCAGCTTTCTGTGCTCAAGGACACAATAACAGCCCAAGAGGGAACCTCTGTGCTGGTAGCTAAGGTCAGATTTGAGGACAAGAGAGCCTCATTCAGGAAGAATTCTACAAGGTGTGTGTTGCTCCATCTTCATGGCAAGCAGGTTTTCCAGACTGCAGCTGTGCAGGCAAGGGCACTCATGTTGTCTGCAGGAGTCCCTTCTGTGGGGTTTGGTAATCCCCTGTTTTTGAGCATCACCCCAAATGAGAAAGGCTTTGCCACAGGATGTTTTCCAGTATTTCCTAAGGGCTGCCAGCCTATCGGGCTGTTTTTGTGGAGATTGTGGCTGGCTCATCCTGGGCTGCACACCTTTTCCCCCCCAGACATGAGTTAGGAGCTGCCTGCTTGAGGGACACCATAACCATAACTCACTCCGGAACATAGCCCAGAGGTCAGCTCCACTGTAATTCTGCATAGGAGCATTTCTGGGGTACTGGTAGTGTCATCCTACTATATGCCATCCTCCCTGAGCAATGTCCCAAGTCTCTGAATCTAGAGGGTGGTGTAGTTAGGGTATAGGATGTGCAGATGGGCAGGCAGGATGTGCAGATGACACCTTGACCCACAGCAGTAACATCTCCTGGTATGGTCTTTCCTCAGAGGCATGAAGGTCATCGAAAACAGGGCCATGAAGGATGAAGAGAAGATGGAACTCCAGGAAATGCAGCTGAAGGAGGCAAAGCACATAGCAGAGGAGGCTGACCGCAAATATGAGGAGGTGTGTACCCCATTCCCCAGTCCTGACACCCTGGCACCACCCTGAGCCATCTCCTCATAGCCCTGTGCCCCCAGCTGGGGCAAGCACAGGGCTAACATGGGGTCACTTGCTGCCACGAACAGGTTGCCCGCAAGCTGGTTGTCCTTGAGGGAGAACTGGAGCGCTCAGAGGAGAGGGCAGAGGTGGCAGAGAGGTGAGTGGGGTGAGGTGGGCAGTGTGCAGGGGTCCCGCACAGCCCTTGTCCCAAATCCCTGGCAGACATGGGGATGGGGATGTCTGTCCCAGAAGCAGCACAGTCTGTCATTGGGGTGGTCTTCAGGATTGCAGGCTGGGGGTAGGGCTGTGCCAATCCACATCACAACCTTGACCCTGTTCTCTGCTGTGCCCCTCCCGGGGTGCCCCTCTTCCACCCCAGCCGAATGAGACAGTTGGAAGAAGAGCTGCGGACCATGGACCAGTCTCTCAAATCCCTCATTGCCTCAGAGGAAGAGGTACTGGGGCAGGGGCGTGGGGCGATGTGCAGCAGCCCCCTCTCTCTGTCGCTGTCTCTCGAACCATGCAAGCCACCTCTCTCCTTTCTGCACCACTGCCTCCACCACCGGCCTCCCCTTGCCTCCTTCTCCAGTAGGTGCAGGCCGGGCATGCTCCTCCATCCCTCCATCCCTGCTTCCCCTTGGTGGGACCAGCGAGAGCTTGGCTGGTGGTGATGCACGAGATACCCGTGCAAGGAAGCACAAGGAATGGATGAACAGATGCGTCCCGGCAGCTCCTGCTCGCAGTGGCTCTGCTCCTGGTCTACCTGCACTGAGTTTTCTCCTCTCTCAACTTGTTTTCTCTCTTTCTTTCCTGCTTCCCCGTGCCTGTTCTTTCTGCTCCTGCCTCTCTCCTGCTCTCTGGCCCCACTCCCCCCCTCCTGCCGGCCCTGCTTGGGATGTAGTAAATGTGGTGACCTAGAGGAGGAGCTGAAAATTGTCACCAACAACTTGAAGTCCCTGGAGGCCCAGGCTGACAAGGTAGGACCAAGTGAGGCTGCTGGGGTTGGGAAGAGTGTGTGGGGTCTGGAAATGCTGCGGTCTTCTGCTGGGGTGAAGGACAGCTGGGTACATGCCCTGGGACTCACAGGTGCCTGTCTCTGTCTATGCAGTATTCCACCAAGGAGGACAAGTACGAGGAGGAAATCAAGCTTCTAGGGGAAAAGCTGAAGGAGGTAAGGGGTGTAGGGCTGCCACTGAATCAGTGCAGGCATGAGCTTGCCATCCTGAATAGGTTTTGACCCCATTATGCCTATGTCCTCTCATGGTTTCCTAAACTGCAGCCCTGCATTGTAGCAGGTACCTGGGACTGGGATGACCTTCATTAGTCTGCTCTGATTTAGGTTGTGAGGCTCCATGGAGCCCTGGTCACTTCTTATCCCTTGCCTTTCCCATAGAAGGGCTTCTGGAGAAGGGTACCAATCTGCAAATGGGGCGGATTTGGAGTGCAGTACAGCCTGCACCACCCGTTGTGTCCTGCAGCTCACCCTTTCCCCACTGTGCTTCTCACAGGCTGAGACCCGGGCGGAGTTTGCAGAGAGGTCTGTGGCGAAGCTGGAGAAAACCATTGATGACCTAGAAGGTAAAATGTCCCCACCAGCTCCATGTCCCTTTCCTGGGGCGGCACTGGACACACCATGCCCCTGGTGGGGCTGGACAGTGCTTGGCCAGAGGGAGGGGATGGGCAGGAATTCTGGGAGTGAAGAGTGGAGGTGCTGTGGCATCTGGTACGGGAGCACAGAGCTCCTAGGGTCTGGGCCCTGCCCTCGGGTGGGGAATAGGGTCACATCCTTGCTGCCTGTGCCTGCACACCCCTGCTGCCCTCAGCCTGCTGTTCACAGCCACTCTTTCTCTCCACCTTGTGTCCTTCACTCTATTCCACCATCTGCTCCCTGCCTGCCCTCACCTGCAGATGAAGTGTATGCGCAGAAGATGAAGTACAAAGCCATCAGTGAGGAGCTGGACAATGCACTTAACGACATCACCTCCCTCTGAGCCCCACGCTGGGCACCAGCACTGCACCCGCTCCCTGCGTGTCTCTCCTCTCCCCAGCTCGGCTGTTTGCCTGCCTGGCCATCCCACCTCTCTCCCTACCCTCTCTGTCCTCCTCTGTCCTGCCTAGCCTGTGCCTGTCCATCAGCTCCTTTGGGACAGGAGCTGACTCGGGGTGTTCCCGCTGTACCCCTCTTTGGGGAGACAAGATGTAGGTGCTTAGAGCTGTTTGTTCAGGGCAGGAGAGCAGCCCCACATACTGACTGGACAGTGTAGTTGTAGGCCCGTGCCACAGCATTGCCCTGGGGATGAGGACTGTGCCCAGAAGCCCTTTGTACCAGCAGCTCCCTCCTTGGCTCCCCAGCAGCAGAAGCACTGNGGCCCCAGCATGGGGATGACCTGCATTGGGGAAGCGGCACCTCCACCGCCAAAGCTCAGGCCTGGGGGATAGAGGGTTGGCTCCAACTGTGCAGACACCTTGTTCCCTGGCAGGCAGGTGACCCCCACTCCTCCCTCACCCTTCTGTCCTTTGCACATTGCTCTTCAGTTTGCATCTCATGACTTTTCTTTTGTGTTCTGTCCCTCTGGGTTAATGAGTTGATATCAATAAAAGTTTAACATTGGTTTCTCCTTTGTTTTCTTCATGCCACTCTGTCCCTCATCTCCTGCCTGTCTCATGTGGGTACTGTCAGCAGTGTGGTAGGAGGTGGTTCACAGCCACAGGCAGCTCACAGCCACAGGGCCCCTGGGCTGACCTGGGCTGACCATGGCTGAGACCCAAGAGGCTCCCACGCTGCCAGGCTGAGCGGGAAGGGCCATTGTGCTGACCCCAGCCACCCTCTGACTCTTGTACACAGCTTTCCTCATCTCATGCCATCTTCTCCATTAGTCTCTGAGCATGAAATGTCAGGGTTAGACTGGGTCCTGTCCATTCCCTGTCTCCACTCCCAGACATTGCCTACAAGCAGCAATCTCAGCCCTGTCATAGCTCCTGCATCACCTTCCCTTGGTGAAGAGGCTGGTGCTACCCTTCAGCAGTGATATCTTGTGATCACTAAATTGGTCCTGATCCACCTCCTCCTTCCTCACCACCCTACCATGTCCCAGAACCCAGTTTCCAAACTGATGGACCTACAGCCTTGTCCCTGCACCAAGACTGGCTGCCTCCTGCCAGTCCAGCTGTATCCCACCACTGGCTGAGTAGCTTGTGGTGTTTCCAGTGAAGGCTTTCAGAAATGCTGTCTCTTTTCACTAACTCACTTTTTTCTCTCTCTTTCCTGTGCTGCGTTGATGTCTCCATTTTCTCTAGAGCGCTCTCAGCAGGAGGCCGAGAAAAACCGTGTTCTCACTAACGAGCTGCGGGTCATCCTTACTGAACTTAACAACTGAGCTGCCCAGAGCTCCTGGCCCCGGCCCAGCCTCCCTGCCCCATTTTGGCCAGGCTGGCTCTCGGCTGGGAGCCCCTCCCTGCTGGGGTGAGGCAGGGTGTGAAGCCTTGCCTTATCCTCATAGGGATAACTACCCTGCTTGGGCAGGACAGGGAGCCCCTCTGGAGCTGATCAGTTTTTTTTTGTGGGAGAGATATGAAGGGTTTTGTGATGTCCTGGGATGCCCACACAGTGATAGCTGTCCTCTGGCATCATCCTGGGGAGAGATGCGGTGGTTTGTATTGCTGCCTTCCTCCCCTTGTCCCAGGAGTCACTGGGCAGCCTCTTCCTCCTCACCCTGGTCACCCCAAACTGCAGGGAGGATCCCCTTAGAAAGAGGTCCTTGGAGGGTGCTGGGAAGGCTGAGAAAGGAGCTGGGGATCCAGCAGCACCTACTGTTCCAAACTTGGGACAGGGAAGAGGCTAGCAGGGCACACTGGGATATGGAGCTGGGTGGACAGCAGTCTTGTTCCATCATCTCTGGGGGAAGCAGGATGCCATTTGGAAGTGAACACCGGAGGGAGACTGCCTTGGCAGGCTGCCTGGCAGAACTTATCCTTGTAGCCTTGTTAGCTCTGCTCCTTATCTCTCTGTTCTCCTCTGCCCACTCTCCTGGGCTGTTTATGGGCTGTTTTTTCACTCCTTTTCTTCATGGAACACTGCTGGGTCATGCAGCAGGCTTGTTCTCTGCTTCTGCTGGCCAAGGGTTTGTGCACGTGCCCACAGCTGGCCAGTGGTGATGCCCCAGTGTCTGGCCAAATAATGGTACTGCTGCACAGTGCTCAGCCATGGGCAATGGGGCACCCTGCGAAGATGCAAATGCTGAAGAGTGGTAACTGCCTGCCCCAGTGACCAGCCTGACTGGCCTGGCTTCCCTGGCAGATCTCAGTGGCTGGACTCATCCCTGCCAGAAATGGGGCTACCTGTGTGGACTATGCTCCGCAGGGGATGCCCCATTTGACTGGAGGCCATTGCTGTACTGAAATGTCCATCTGGTGTGTGTGTGTGTGTGTGTGTGTGTGTCTGCTTGGTGTGGTGTGTGTGGGGTCCTGCTGCACCTGGGTACATTTGGGTTGTGTCTGTGTGTGTGGCTGGGTGTCCCTTGTATTCACAGAGAGCCTGGCCAGTGCCAAAGAAGAGAATGTGGGGATACACCAGGTCCTGGACCAGACCTTACTGGAGCTGAACAACCTCTGAGCTGTCTTCGCAAGCCCTTATCCCTTTTCCCCTACCCAACACATGCACCCCACTGGCATGCTCAGGATGTCGTCATCAGCTGAACTACATCTTGGCCAAATCCACACCTCCATTGAGAAGGGAAGCTCAGCAGCCTTGCACTGTTGCTCAAGGGGATCTTGTTTGTGCACAGCCTAACTGGCTCTGTCCTGTCTTTATGTCCAAATATTAAAGCAGTTTGACAAGATATACGGTTGTGTTTGGTTTCTTGGGTGGGTGCAGGCAGTGGGAGAGGAGGTGTGGGTCTCCCTCCCCAGTTCATGCATTTCCATGAGAACCTCTACAGGACCTCTTTGGTTCTGGCAGGCTCAGAACGATAACCACATGGTTTGGACTGCGTTCCCTCATCTCCATCATTTCCTTGGAATGCAGAGGAAAGCTCCAGGTCTCAAGTTCAGTCCAAACTCACCATCCTCTTCAAGTACACGGTGATAAACCATGTCACTGGTGTGTCCTCTTCCATAGTCTACAGGCTACTGACTTGATGGCTGGGGAAGCTACAAGGTCCTTGACATCTCCATGGAGGGTTCATGTTTATGACAATGAGGAAACACACAAAAACATGATCATGCACGGACACATTATTATTGTCAGGGTCTTCTCCAGTTATGGGATTAGCTGCTCACCCTTTGTACTAGTTGCAATTTCCATTGCCAGTGACTGAATGCCTGCTTGAGGGACAGCTGTAGAAGCTAGCATATATTAATGCAGCAAAGTGTTCAGGAAATTTCTTCCTGGCTTGCTATATTTTCTCCAACACAAATTGAAGAGCAGCCGGATGTGTCTCATTGCTGTTATCAAAATGGGCTGGATTTCCTAGGCATGCCCAAAGCCATTATCTAGTCCTACCCTTCGCTTCAGGCTCCTCCATGATGTGGACTGAGCCCTGCTGTTCCACGCTACCCAGCGGATATCCCTCTTAAAGCACATCCACATACTGCCAGGAAACACAATTCATGCTGACTCCTTGTTGAGCCAGACCCAGCAAGAGACTGACAGGCATAGCTTTTGTTATCGGCTTTCCTTTATTTGCTGCGCTTCTCGGGTCAGGAAAGGAGGGTGTGGAGATTGCATCTCTTTCCTGCCAGGTGCTGCTGGCTTCCAGCCCTCTCTGTGGCCCAGCAATTCTGTTTTGTAGCTCTAAGGCAGGGAAAAAGGCTCCCCACGCATGGGGTGCTCATCTTCGGTTCATTATTCCAAGGTTGCAAAGTCTGCTGTGAGCTGCAGCCTCCCACCCTGCACCTGGAGGAGCTGGAGGGGAGGACAGTACATGATATCTTCGACTGCTGAGCTGTCCCTGCACAAGGGCTGGAGCTCCTCCTTGGGTCCACCTTCCCCTTCTGCAGTGCATCAGCTGAACCATTCTGTTGTTTAGTCAAAGCCCCTTCTGGGCAGGGGGTTGTCTGCCTTTGGAAAGAACCAGCGTGTAAGAGCACCTCTTCTCTGGAAGCCAGCACCCTGCACTGCAAACAAGCCTGCCCTGTGCCCCGGTCAGGGTGCGTCCCAGTGCCCAGCCTCTGGGCGCCCTTTGCCTTCCTGCTGGGACAAAGAACCCTTTCACACCCACTGTTTTCTCCCCATTAGCCGCTGCTGCCTCCTGGTTTGGACCAGTCCACTTGACTTAACTGTTTACACCTCACTGCAAGAGACTTTCTATTTCTTTGAACCGTCTGTGATTTGGCAGTGAGATCCTGACTGCTGTTCCCAGGTGATACTCAGCCTGAAAAAGACATGAGCTATGTCATGGTTCAGCAAATCTTTGCATTTCCCCCATTCTTCCATCCATCTCCTTCCCCCTGCAGCCCCACAGAGAAATAGGTAGGTAGGCCAGGGAAAGTTCTTGGAGCATGGGGCACTGTGGAACTGCTGGCATGGGAGCATGTCTCCTGACAGGTGTCACAGACCTACACTGGGGACTGAAGTGCCTGTGCCCTCCTCCCTTCCTCTCTCTCCACCTCTCCCATGGAATTTCAACCTTTGGATTTGTTTATTTTGGCCAGGCACACTGACGATCTCTCCAGAGAGCTTTCAGCCCTGCTGCTGGTTGCCACCCCATTGATATACCAGCACATTAACTTCCAGGAGCCTCTCACCTCTGCTGTCTGCTCCAGTTTCCTTATCTCTCCAGTGCCCCATTTCATCTCTGAATCCTTCCTGTTCAATGCCCTTGAACTACATGCTGGAGTGGGAGGACCAAACGAAGAGCATCTGAGATATTTTGATGAGATATGTCAAGCTGGGCAGAGCCAGGCACAGACTATTGCCACTCCTCAGTCTCTCCCTGCATCTGCAGTTTGAGACATTAGGGTTAGGGCCAGAAAAACTGTGTTGCCAAGTTGTGAAGGTTTTGAAAGGCCCTGGGGGATTTCAAAACAGGTCAGGCCCCTGAAAACCAAGTGCAACTCTCCCAGCCCCCAAATCGATATTACTGACTTGTCAATGTCAGCAGAGGACAAGGCAGCTGGAGGGAACCATGGATAGCCAGGACCACGTGGCGCCATCTCATTTTGTATGAGCACGCCCCATACGCAGTGCTTGGGGCTGTGCTGCTTCTAAGAGTGGAGTGTGAGTACAGGAGGACATGTGGCCCCTGCTCCATTTGCTCAGGGGATCTGGGACCAGCACTGGAGTGTCGCTGCTGCAAGACAGGCTGACGACAGGGTAACAGGCAGAAAGGGACTCTCATGGACAATTCATTGCGTTGGTTTAGCAGTTGCTGGTCACAAGGTTGATTTATTGCCTTTCAAAAGAAAATAAATAAAAAGCACTTGTTATCAGGGTTCTGTTATGTGATGCCCTTCTTGCAGGATGTCTTCCCTATGTTGATGTCTATTGTTTTTGGGGATTGGGCTAGGATCATCATTTTGGTGAATTTCACAGTATTGCCTTAAGAGATAACAAAATCACTGGTCTTGCTTCTATAACACTGGTACATGCTTCAAGTGCTGGGCAGGCCCTGCTTTAGAATCACAGCATAGCTGGGATTAGTAGGGATCTCTACAGATCATTGCCACAATGAGGAGGGGCACTCTCAACTAGATCATGTTACTCACAGTCCCATCTGGCCTTAGCTTGAATGTTTCCATTGGTGATGGATGGGGTGATCACAAAGATCTGAGACCATTGTGGGCATTTTTGAACTTCTTCTGGCCATTGTCCTCCTCCTTGCTGCTGGAGGTCTCCCGCTCCCTGCCGCTGGCAGAGGCATGCTTCTTCAGAGGCATGTTTGCCTGTCCAGCCAGCTGCCCACAGTGACCAGGACCAGAGCTGCTACAGCATCTCAAAACAGTCACTGCTGCTGCACTGCAGAAAGGAGTGGGGCTTCCATGGCGCCACTCTTCCCCTCTATCACCTGCAGCAGCCAAGTCATCTCATAATGCAGATATTCCTCAAACTCTTCTATCTGTTTGGCTGGGTTCATGTTGGCCTGGTCATGACACCGCAGTTTGAGCTGGAAAGTCAGCAGAACCAGGAAGAACACAAGTCTTGGAGTCAAGGCCTGGTGGATGGAAAGGCCTGGTGGGTCTGGGTGGGAGGGAGCAGAGTTCTGGGGACACCCAGGATGTCCCCCCAAAAGCCTCTCTGGCACCTGCCACCACTGAGAGGTCTGAGCTCCTTTTCCTTCAGCCCCAAGTACAGTTTTCTGCCCTGTCCTGCCCTGAGGTGCTTGTGTTTCTCCTTATTAGGAATCCCCTGGCACTGCTTCCATCCCTATCCAGCCCAGCATTCCTCTGCATGCACTCACTGGTCACCAGAATCCAGGTATGGTGGTGCTGGAGCAGCCTAGTGATGTCCCTGGTGACACCTCCTGCTGTGAACCCATCCTCCTTGATGCCACAGCCACCAAAGCTGCATCTCCCAGCTGGCAAGCCCCAGCCTTCATTTCTACCCCTCATGGGTCCTCACGCAGGAGCAAGCTCCCAGAGGCTCTCAGCCAAGCAGGCAGAACCCCCAGAGCTGTAACTGAAAGTAACGCATGGATTGTAAGTGGATGTCCCTGGCTTACAGAGTGAGATATAGCTTTCTCTGGGCCAGGTGGGCTGATTCTGGGCTGTTTTGCGAAGTTATGAAATCTTAAGCAGAGACAAAACTATTCCCCTCTCTCTCCCTTGTGCTGGGGCACGACTTGGCCTTGTAAAGCCTGGTGACCAAGCCAAATGTCAGTTGTGTCCCTGGAACAAGTGGAAAAGATCCTGGGATTCCCATTGCCAGCTACCAACTTGCTGGCTGTGAGGGCAAGCCCATGAGCTGGTGGGGATATGCTGGAACCCACATCTCACTGCTCTCCTGGGATTTCCCTGGTTCAGGAGAGCCCTCTGTACTGCATACTGGAGTGCTCTGCTGTGAATTGGGCCTCCTAGAAACAGGGCGTTTTCCATGACTTAACGAAACCCAGACCCCTCAAAACCCTTCTCTGACCTTGCTGCAGACTGACATGGGCGCGGTATTTCTGCCAGTTCAGCAAGTGCCGAACTCTACATCCCGTGCTCCTGTCCAAAGTCTTCTGGAGGCAGAAAGGGTGTGTGTTGGTGTGCGGGTGTCTGTAAGTGGGAAGTGCCCTGAACTGCCTTTCTGTGCCAGTCTCGTTGAAATGGGGCTGGACTGGAGGTGCCAAGTGGGGGGAACATAGACCCACTGGGGATGGGACAGCCTGCACACCTCGCCCAGCCCCCGCTCCTGGGGTGCGCGCAGGGCCCCGCTCACGGGCTGGCCGCGGGGGCGAGGCCAAGCTCCCTTGGGCGCAGCTGCGTCCCCACAGGATCACGGGACATGCCAAGCTGGGAGGGACCCGCACGGATCATCGAGTCCAGCTCCGGCTCCTGCACAGAAGAGCGTGTGCCGGAGAGCGTTCACCAAAAGNGCCCCGCGGGCCCGCCCCGGGACGCTGCTTCCGGCGGCGGCGGCGCGCGCACGTGTGGCGTCATCGGCCCCGGAAGGGCGGCGGAGGGGGAAGGGGCCGCGGGGCCCGTCCGGTCCGAGCTCCGGGTCCGACCCCGGTCCCGTGTCCCCGCTCCCGCCGAAATGACGCTCGCCGTCTTCTTCGGGTGCACCTTCATCGCCTTCGGGCCCGCCTTCGGCCTCTTCATCTTCACCATCGCCCGCGACCCGCTCCGCATCATCATCCTCATCGCCGGGTCAGTCAGCGATGCCTAGCGCTGCCGTGGCGTG
>VWYP01001844.1:42047-62593 GCA_013400435.1 Pycnonotus jocosus | reverse complement strand
GTCAGTCAGCGATGCCTAGTGCTGCCGTGGCGTGGGACCGGGATCGGCTCCGGGAGCGGTGTGGGCGTGGCGGGGCGCTGGGAACAGCGCCGGTGCTGCTACCGGAACGATCGTGGTGGGAGAACTGATTTTGCTGCTGGTGCTGGTACCAGTTCGTATGTGATGGGGTGCTGGTCCCAGTGCTTCATCACGATCACTGTAGTCGGGACAGGGGTGCTGGTACCAATGACGGTGCCGGTACAGTATGGGCGTGACAAGAGTGCTGGTACCAGTATGGATGTGACAGGGTGATGGTGGCATTAGGGGTGTGATAGGCATGTGACTGGTCGTGGCTGAGGCACCATCGTGGCTGCAACAGGCACACGAGTTCTCATGCTGGTGCTGCGGTGGGCTCCGTGGAGTCCCCAGTACTCATGCTGGTGCTGTTGCTTGCATGACAGGAACACCAATATTGTTTCTATTACTGTACAGCACATCGTAGACACAAGAACTCATACAGTATCAGTGGAGGGTTGGTAATGGTATGCCTGTGTGCAGCTGGGAAACCACTGTGGGACCAGAAGGATGTGGGATTGGAGCTGATACTGGTGTGGATATGAGCCTGGCACAGGTGCCGCTACTGCTGCAGACACAATAGGGGCACTGGTGCCAGTTCTGGTCACCAGCAGGGCAGGAGTGCAGGCACAGCACAGGAGTGAGACCCATACAGACGCCACCTGCCCAGCACTGATACCAGAATGGCACTGGTGCTGGTCAGAGAGTGGGCAAGGCTGAGGCACAGCTGCCAGGGGCTCTGGCACAGCACCGACGCCAACAAGCTCTGTCTCTTGCAGGGCTTTCTTCTGGCTGGTGTCACTGCTGCTCTCGTCCCTCATCTGGTTTATCGCAGTGAAAGCCAGTGACCCCCAGGATGAGCGGCTGCAGAAGGGGCTCCTGATTTTTGGAGTGATGTTCTCTGTGCTGCTGCAGGAGGCCTTCCGCTTCCTTTACTACAAGCTCCTCAGGTAACAGCATCTCCCCCACTGTTCCAGTGCTGCTGGACAGTCTTCCCCGTTGTGGTGGTGCCAGATTTTGCCTGTGAGCTGTTGGACTGGGGGGAGTGTCAAGTGTGGCAGGAAGCTGCCTTGGTGCATACTGTGAGCAGATGTGTGGCACCCTTTTCAGTGCGTTGACCTTAGTGGGTCTCAGGTGGTGGGGCAGAGCAGCCCTAAGGTCTGGAGGATCTGGTGCCCTGATCAGCTTGGGTCACAGTCTCAGAGCAGCCTGGGCAGCTCCCAGCCTTTCTGATACCATTGTCTTGGAGCGCAAGGGTTTTTCTGCCAAGGGAGCACGTGCTGCACCCTGTCCTGTGGATGGACAGACACTGTACCTGGGGCTGGGCAGGCAGGCATGGGGAGGTGTCCTTTATATTCCCTGGTCTTCCTGGATGGAAGCTGGGAGAATACTTGGGGGGGAACTGTATCGGCAGGCTCATGCTGCTCCCTGCGGCAGGGCACTGCTGGAGGCAGGCAGGCAGAGGGTAGCAGAGCTCCACGGAGCAGCCTCTGATATAAAACCACTGCGTTTCCTTTGCCTTGCGGATCTCCGGTCCCAAGCACTAATGTCCTCCCCAGGCTGAGGAGCTGCCTGGCATCCTCCTCACTTGTCACGCCTCTAGTTGGCACAAATTATGAAACCTCTCCTCTTCCAGTTTTTCTCTCCATACAATTTTTTTAACTCTTCGAGCGTTTCCTGTGCCTCCTCCATTGTTACTCAACACCTTTAAGTGCGGAGATCAGGTACAGCCTCCCATGCCTGCAGTAGGCCTGCTTTCCATGCGGGGGTGCTGCTTGCCTTACACCCAGTGCCCTGCTCACACCAACCCTGCTCTGCCCGGCTGGCTGGCACCCACATTCCTCTGTGGAAAATCTTTCTGTGTGGTCTCACGTGATTTTCACATGCCTGGTTTGTCTGGTGGTACAGTCACACGGACAGTCTCTGTGGTGGATGTTGCTCGGGGAGAGGGAGGTTGCCAGGAAGGTAGCATGGTGCAGAGTGAGTACTGCACCATGCCTTGGGAGGCGGCTTGGCTGTGCTGGGCTTCAGTGTGCTCTCACCCCACAGGAAGGCCATCGAGGGGCTGGTGGCCCTCAGCGAGGATGGCTGCTCCCCCATTTCCATTCAGCAAATGGCATATGGTGAGTGCAGAGCGGAGCACCCTGACTGCGGGGCAGGGGGTGAGGCTGGGCAAGGCTGAGCGTGGTACTGGGAGCAAAGTGAGATTTCTCATGCCAGACCTAACTCAGAGGTGCATGGGGTGACCCTTGGGAGGTTTAGAGTTTTAACAGTATCCCTGTCCCTGCAGTGGCTGGTGTGGGCTTTGGTCTCATGAGCGGCGCCTTCTCCATGATCAATCTCCTGGCAGATGCGTTAGGGCCTGGCACTGTGGGCATCCATGGGGATTCACAGCTGTATTTCCTGACCTCAGGTGAGTAACTGACACCCTTTGCTCACATCTCTGCCCCAGCACAGAGGCAGCAAATGAGGTGCTGGAGTTTTCCCTTTTACGTTGTCTAGTCCGTGCTGCACCTTCACCCACCTGAGCCCCTTATAGTCTCCTCTCACATATCTCTATGACAAACCCTTCTTGCTGTTCCCTGTAACCCTTCCTGCTCTTCTTTCCATGTCTCCCACACTCACAGTCTGGCCCAGCACCTCCCAGTCCAGCCAAGCTGTTTCTTTACCCTCCCTTTATTGACTCATCTCTATCTCTTCCCCAGGCCTGCAGGCTAGGTCAGGTGGGTGATTCTCTGGTGACACCTCTGCTTCTCCCTGCAGCTTTTATGACCATGGTGCTGATTTTCCTTCACACCTTCTGGGGGATCCTCTTCTTTCATGGCTGCGAGCACCGGCGCTGGTGGGAGATCACAGCAGTCGTTATCATGCATCTCACTGTTTCAGGGTTGGTAAGTAACAGGGAGCCGGGATCTGTGCTGGGACCTGTATTCAGAGTACTGGTCCCTGTGCTGGGAGGAAAGAGCCTTTGGCACGAGCAAAGGAGCCAACCCTTCACAAACCAAATCCTGGGGTTGGTGCTGCCTGTCCCACTCCATTCACTGAGGTAATGACACTGCCACATGTCCTGTTCCCTGTCCTCTCCTGCCTGTTCACCCTTTTCATGCCTCCTTCTCTCTGCAGTCATTTTGCAACCCCCTGTACGTGGGCAGCCTGGTGCCCTCCTACCTGCTGATGGCTGCTGCTGCTGCCTGGGCTTACCTACTCTCGGGGGGATCTGTGCAGAACCTGCGGCGCTTCCTGCTCTGTAAGTGCTGCTCCAGATAGAGGGTGGGGGATACTTTGGGTCTCATGGAGGACCAGGACTGGTGCTGGGATGACGAGAAGTTGTCCCAATGGCTCAAACAAGGGCATCATCCCCTTGCCTCCCAGACCAGAGGAGCAGGTGGTTTTTGAGGCCATGGTCAGGTTGTTGCCTCTCCTGGGAGAAGTGGGGTAGATTTTGGTGAAAACTCACTGTTTCTCTTCTTGGTTCCTGCAGGTTTACGGAGCGGAGCCAGCCCCCAGCCTGGATCCTGAGGCCCTGCAGGATGTTCTGGTCCCCAGCCACCCCTCCCCTCCCCTTCTCTCCTGGCGGCAGGATCGGCCATCACCTTCTTTGCAATATCTTTTCTCCTGGACTGGGGCACCCCAGCCAGCCCTGGTGGGGCAGGCACTGGGGTCCAGCTGTGGCAGCCAGCCGACCAACGTGGCTGAGACTGGCTCACTCCAACACCCCTATGGGAGTCCTCATAAAACACCTCAGTTTTGGGGGACCTGACTTTGCTGGCCCTGCTGTGAGCTCAGCCCCAGTTAGCCTGCCTGTGACTGGCGGAGGCTTGAGCCCAAAGAAACCCATTGCTTCTCCCCCCGCTGCCACAGATGTGATGCCCCCCATGCCAGGGCAGGGAGTTCACATTGCCTCCTCGCTGTGGGGTAGAGGAAGGGGCTTTGCAAAGTGCTGCTGTGCCCTGGGTCATGGCTGACTGCTGTAGTGCTCCTTTCTCCACCTCTTTGCCCAGTCCTGCTGCCCCAGGAGCCACAGCCCTGGCAGGGCTGAGCTGGCATCCTGGTGCAGCAGGATGGTGCTGGGGCACCCACAGATACTGACAGCATGCAAGATGGGAGGAGGAGAGAGAAAAAGACAGTATCCAAAGGACCCAGTGGGTATGGAGGGTGGTGGAGGGTTTGGGAGGAGATGCAATGCCACAGCTGTTGCCGGCACAGATTTGGGAGGGGGTTCAAGGGACCATTCCAATGGATCATTGCCCTCTCCTGTTCTTGGGGATTTTCAGGCGGGTACCAGCCCTGGTTCTGTGCCACAGGGCTGGAAGGGAGAAACTGCCATCGGGCTGAAAAGGCAGTTTTATCCACAGTGGGCTTTTATACCAATAAAATTTAAGTACCACAGACAAGTGGGGTTGTGTGTGGCCAGCAGTGCTGCCCTTATCGGGTGGGTACAAGCAGTGGTAACAATGGCTTGTGTTGGTGTGACTGGAGGGGGATGCTCTGGCAGTTGTGGACCCTATTTACCTGCAGGCCTTGCTCCTGCTCTGTCAATCTTAACAATGGCCGAGTTCTAATTTTACAGCTTTGGGGTGGATGGTGCTGAGGGTTGGAGATCGGCAGGTTCCTCTCCTTTCCCAAACAGGAGAAGTTTCTTTTGGTTTTGCCATGGCCATAGAGCTCCTCAGGACTTGGCTCCAGCTCCACAGGAGCCACCATGAAAGGTGCCACAGATCTAGGGTTGTTCTAGCTAATATAGCTATGATGAAGCTGGAGGTGGGCTGGGTGGGGGCTGGCAAGCAGTGGTTCTGCCACCTTCAGCTCTGCCTTCCTTCAGCCTTACCAAGCCACAGCTATGTTTTTCCAATGCTTTGAACAAATAAGAAGAGGAAGAAGTCCCAGAGTGATGGAGGGCAGGGCTGGGCTGTAGAAGAAGCCTCGTGCTGCTTACTCTGGAGCTCTGCCTGGTGCAGAGAGGCTGATGCTGTCTTTGCCAGTTGGGAAGGGGTCCCTGCGCACCCTTCTCTGCTGTAGTTCCAGCTGCACCAGGGTGCTCTTTCCTGTCCCATGGCTTCCCACAAGGACAGCAGAGACAACTGGTACCATGGGAGAATTTTCCTTTTTTTTTAATACTTTTTATCCTTTTTTATAACAAAAATATCTATTGGGGCCAAATGCTGCCCCCCAGACAAACAGTCCATGTGGGCAGCCCGTGCAGCCAAGGTGTGCTGGAGCACTGGTCTTTGACTTGGGGTGGTTGTGAAGGGAGGTGGGGTGGCAGGCTGAGCCAGTGGGGCTGGGTCTACCACAGAGGTGTGGAGTTTACGCGGTGTTTTCGGTGCTAGCTGCTGTGTAGATGACCTTGGATTTGGTCGGCGAGTCCAGCCTGGTGGGGAAGGAAAAAGGGGGGCACTGTTATACCAGGCAAGGGGGTCTTGTTGCCCGAAACCGTCATTAAACCCCGTTGTTGTGCCCTGGACTCATCCTGCCCCCAGGCGCTGTCCTCCTGTGTCTCCCCATTGCTCACCGTGCGTTCTGGCTGCGGTGCTTATAGATGTACAGCAGGAAGGCCAGTGCTGTGACAGCGAAGAGCACCCCAAAGAGCACGGCCAGCACGTCTCCTGCAAGCCAAGGACAGCCATGTTACTCCGGGGGTCTGGCTGAGTAAGAGGAGGCAAGGAGCAAGCTGGTAGTCCAGGGGCAGAGGGGACGCAAAGGACCAGCCTTGGCTGAGCACACTTACCTGCATGAAATGAGCTGGAATGCCCTTCTGAAAAGGAGACAAAAGACCAGAGGATGAGAACCAGCAGCACGGATGCTAGAGCAGCCCTACAAACCCACTGTCGCTGCCCACCCCCAACTCAGCACATGGCTTGCACAAGACCCCAGTTCCCAGGCAGATACACCCGCTGCCCACCTTCCCCTGCTTCATACCAGACCCTCACCTACCTGCTGTTGCTGAATCATCACTATCTGTAAAGAGAGACAGCATAGTCAGGAGATTGCCATTGAAGTATTTGGGGAGGTAAGTCTCAAGCCTGCAGGCCTTTGGGTCCCACTGCCAAAGCAGGGCTGCCCACAAGGCTCCCCATCACCCATGAGCAGGGGACAGCTGCCTGCCACATTCGCAGCAGCTCACAGCATGTTGGTGCAGGAAGCCCAGCCCTGAACACCCTGCCAGAAGCATGAGACAATGGGAGAAAAAAGGATCCCGGAACCACAGCCCACACTTGAGCCTCACTGAGCCCAGCCAGAAACTTCCCCCACTGTTGTTGCCACAGCCTAGGAAGCAGGCAGGGTGCTGAGCCCTGCAGCACCCCGTGACTGCATCTGAGGCACCTGGGATGAGCCCAGCAGGCAGCAGCCATGGGGACAGTTGCCTGCAGTGAGATGGTCGGCAGCTCTGAAGGAGGAGGCAGCCATACATTGCAGGAAGGGCACTTGGCATGGGGATGGTTTGGTGGCCCTGTGTGTTTGGAGGGAGCTGTGCCGGGCAAGTGTTTGCCCAGCATAAAAGCATAGCTTATAATGTGCTGCATTATCATCTGTACATGGCTCAGGTATGGTGCACTGAGTGGCACTATCTATGGGCTCTATCCAGCTACGCGGCTGCTGCAGGAAACCTGCCACCTCCACCCAGCAGCTGGGGACAAGAGTGGTTATCCCAAACTGGAGGAGACTGGCAAAAAGATCAACAAGAATGGGCACAGAAGGTGCAGCTGCAAGCGGAACAAGATGTGACCCCCACAGCACTCAATGCTCAGCAGTCCCAGGGCTGAAGTAGCCAGTTAGCACTGACGTGGGGAGAAACCCCCAACAATCCTGTGCACACTAGGCAGGGGACAGTAACTTCATTCAAGAGTACTGGGACATTCTCCTGAATTTCTGGAACAAGACCTTTGTGGCTTTGCTACAGTGGAGATTTTTGTACAGAAATAGAAAATAATGGGGAAAAAAAAAAAAAGAAGGGTAGAGCTGGGCAACTTCCCCCTTGCCCCAGCATTGGAAGGCTTTGGAACAGCTTCTGCAAGAAAGTAGTAAAAGAAAGGCTTGGAGGTAAATGGAAAATATGATAAAGTATCTAAAAGGTTTACCAAAGATAGAGCATGCCAGCCTAACCTGATATCCTGCTTTGATAAGTGATATTCTAGACAAAGAAAATGCAGTAGATTTTATCTCTCCCAGCTTCAGTGAAGCATTTGATGCAGTGCCACATGGGAAACTGCTAGCCAGGCTGAAGACCACAGTGATTAAAAGCCTAGAGCCATTAGCAAGCAGGCTGCAGGTGGAATGGTGAGGGAAGTGCCTTGCACCACATTGTGCGGTTATCGAGGCATTGCCCAGAGGCCTGGGACCAACCCTGTGCTGTTCCTATTAGTCACCTTCACAAAAGGTGTAGCAAATGCCATCAGAACAGAAAAGGAACAGGATGTTGAACAGAAAACCCCCAGTGACCTCAGGGAGCAGCAGTGGGCAAAAATTCAGTGATGCAGAGCAATAGTCACACCTGAGGATTAATAGTGGTTTCTACTCATGCCTGAAAATCACCAATGCAAGGAAGGCCTTCAAGGAGAAATAGAGGGTGAGCATTCAGGGATCCCTCAAGCAGGGGATTGTGTGCCTGGCTGGAATGGCTGTGAGGCCCCACTGGCAGAGCACAGCCTTCAGGAGGTGTCCCCAGCACTGCCTGTCCTGCAGGATTTGGAGGAGGGATGTTCACTGCAGGCTTGTACCTCTGGCAATTCCTGAATTTATCTATTGCATTTGGGATTGAAGTAGCTAGCTGGAGTTCTAGGACCTGCCTGTTTGCTCTTGACCGTGCATCCCTTAGTCCTGCTACTATGTCTGCAAGATTAAGGATAAAATAAGTTTCTAGAAACCAATCTTCCCCAGGCAGGGTAAAAGAAGTGCAGAAATGGGAGAGGGCAGCACCCTAAGACTAGTACTGCCACATGTCACTTGCCAGGCAAGTCTAACCCATGCAGATGCTCTGTTTCTGTAAGATACACAAAGCACTGACTCCTGCTGCTGGTCCCATCACTGCATCCCTGCTGCTGAGAGGAGACTGAGCACTCATGCACTCCTTACCAGGAAAGTGCTTCACCAAAGGGGGGGTCGGGAAGCTCGCCAGCACCCGTCGGCCGTGCAGGTTCTGCACTGGCCGGTAGTTGTTCTGCAAAAGCTTGTCATCAGGGCTTCTCAGGGTTGAAACCAGCACTGACATCTGGAAGGAGAACAGTGTGAACAGAGTAGCATCCATCCCATCTTTGGGAGCAGATGAGCTGCAGTGCACTGGCACCTGCACCAGCTTATGGGGAGAGGCTGGGAAAGACCCAATGAGGAGCTCATTGCCCTGACAGACCTGGTGATGAGAGAGCAGCATGGTCTGGTTGAAGATTGTCCATTTGACTGACTGGTAGCAGGGAGGGGTGGTCAGAGAGCCATTATAGTGGAAGTAGAGTTTCAGGTTGGCAGGCAGCAGACCTGCAATGTTAAATCCGGACACCAAGGTTTCTTGTCCTAGGAGAGAAAACATGATGGGAGTGAGACTGGTACAGACCCCTTGGAGGACAACTGCATGAATATCATGGGCAGTCTGGCACTGCATGTGCCACTGCAGCTACTGGGGAAAGAGCAGTTTGTTTGCCCTATGGAGGCAGGGGAAAGCAGGTGGGCTGCCTACTGCAGCCCTGCTCTGCTGAGCAGCTGGTTTCTCTGCTGGGCTGCAGCCTCTGAGACAAAGCACAAGATGGGACAGGGCCTTACCTACTTCTTGGATGTCAGGCAGATGCTTAAGTATTTCATGGTAGTATTGGTTCTCCTCATGCCCAACCTGCAACACAGAGACCTACGGTAATGGCAAGGCCAGGAGCCAAAAGGAGACAAGATGGCAGTGCCAGAAGGGAAGTATTGCTCCTTGAGAGAGGCACCATATCCCAGTGACCCCTTCATTCTTATCAGGCCTGATTGGCCCTTTCTCTCCCTTTCTTCTAAAGTACATCTGCACCTCTGCCAGTCCCCAAAACTGTGTCCAACTCCACCCACCCCAGTCCCATCCTCCCCGTGCTGATGCATGACACTCACCCCCAGAAAGGCTCCCAGTACAGCCAGGCCATCTGGGTGAACCATTGCCTCTCTAAAGCTGTCATACTTGGTGTTATAGTGGACCACATGGATCTGGAAGAGAAAAGTGGACATCACTGGGAGATGCTGACTCCCACAGGGCTACAGCCTGCTCACACAAGGACTGTGAGAGACATACAGGTGTGATGAGGACCACTGCAGGGGAGGGAAAATGCTGGTGGGACCAAGAAAATATGCTGCTGCAAAGCAACAAGCATGAAGTTCTGTCTGCAGGAACTTCCCAGGTCAGGAACAGCAAACCAGCACCCTGTCCTGCATAACAGGGGCTAACACTGCAGAGCCAGCTCAGTTTGAGGACAGCAGCTAGAGAGGAGGGGATAAGACCAGATGGGAGCTGGCAGAGCAAGAGGACAGTGTGTACAGAGTAAACAGTCCCTGTAGCTCCCAAAGCAGGTTCACAGCCTTAAGGGAAGCTGGCTTCCAAAGCCTGGGGACTGCCACAGCTCCTGCTCCATCAGCCCAGGACCAGGCTTCAGCACGAGTCTGGCTCAGCACCAAAGTGTGGCTGGCTACACTGAACTCCACTGCTGTAGAGCTGCCCAGGATCCTGACAGGAGTTACAGCCCACATCCAGTGACAACCAGAGCCATGGACAAGGAGCATGACAGCATTCCAGTGCCTTTCCTGCCCAGCACCATGAGGGGAAAGATGCATCCGGCATCACAAGGGCTCCTTACCTCGGCAGCAAAGCGTCTCCCATTGACAGTGTGCTCCGAGCCGGGCCCCGATGGGGAGCCCCAGTGCAGGTGCAGCTGCACAGCTCGGTACTGCTGGGCATAGCCACCAGAGAGGGCCAGGGTCTCGGGCAGATCAAGGACAACTGCAGAGAGAGAAGGAAGAGGCCGATAATACAGCATAAATACCAGTTCTGTTCCACAGGTGTGCAAAGGAGGTGTCGCAAGGGAAACAGAAACAGTCACCCTGGGCTGCTAGACACTGGTCATAACAGAACACCTTGCTTTCCGTCTGTCATAAGGCTGTGGGCAAGCTTGCCAGTGTGTCAGGGTTCAACTTCTGACTTAAGGTTGTGGGATACTGCAGTAAATATGTCAGCTTCAAAAATAGCTGCTATGAAAATGTTGGAAAGTGAAGAGCCCCTCTGCAAAGACTGCTGGGGCCAGCTCCAAGCCAAATGTTATCCAACAATTTATTCAGTAAGTGAGAATAATATAAAGAGACCATGGACAAAATTCATAGAGAAGGATACTGGCAGAGTGGTGAATATCTATGAGCAGGGCAGCTGGACAGAGAGCTGCAACTCTTGGGGAGCTGGAATCTTTCAAAGGAAGCAGCCTGCAAGTGTATGACATCACTGAGGCTAGTGGCATGGAAGCATTAAAAATTCTGAAAGCACATGAAGCTAAAATTTTTGCCTCTTTGGATACCATAAATTCATACCTTTTTTTTTTTTTTCTTTAATGTGGTTTATCCAGCTCTTTCAGACTTATGTAGTAATGTGGCAAATCTAAAACTGAGTTACCTGGACATGTGGCAAAAATATCAGGAGTGTACCCGGACTCTGAGAAAGGCTGTCCTATCCTTTTAAGCACCCTTTCCTAATTTTTAATGTAAGGGCTTTCCCTTTTTCGTTTTCAGATGGCATGTCCCGTAGTAACATTACTGATGGGGCACAGATTTGGGATCAACCAAGTAACAGGGCTGTGATGAGTCATTGGCCATCTTGAGTTCCTTGCCATTGGGTTCAGAGATAGAAAACTCAAATACAGGAAGTGAGAAACTGTTCCCTCCCTATGAATTAATCTGCCTTTACACTTCTTTTGTATAAGTAAACCATTGTTTTCCTTCTCCTTACTACCTGAGTCATTTTCAGGCCCTCAAAAAAGCTTATATAGCATATATACTTTGTTACCAAAATGAGTAACTGTACAAATATCTTACTGGGCTTGCAACTTTTTATTTATTTATGGCTTTTCATGAAGCAGAACAGTGGTTGCCACAATAAAAAAGGCGTCTTAAAAGCATGCGAGAAAGTACTTCCCGCCTCCCCAATGAAAATGCTCTCACTGCTTTTCTAAACACCAAGCAACACCAGATGCCAGGGTGTCTAAAATAGCAACTACTGAGCTCAACTAGTATAACTCTGCAGGCACATTAGGGCAGGAGGCCACAATATAGGGCTCTGTGCATGCAGCACGCAGCTGATCTGACCATACACAGCAAGCCTGACCTGTCAAGTTTGCTATATACACAGGTCAGCTCCATCTCGTTGGCTACCAGGGCAAGGAGGTGCCTTATCACACCATCAACAAGTTCTTAAGTCCTTTTCTCTGTAACCTTTTCTTAGCTCGGGGACTAGCAGACACCAGCATGCACAAAACATTCTGCCTCCTCCAAGAAAAAGCTGGTAGCAGCCAGATCCAACCATCCTCAGCTGTGGAAAGATGTGGTTTTCCTCCATATCTGGAATACCAAGGCTGATACTAAAATAATGTGTATGAGTTTGTCCAGAACTTAACTAAAACCATTCTAGTATTGAAGAAGGGGAAAAAAAAAAGACCCATAAAAATTTCTTAAGATCTTGAGACAGAATCCTTAAGTGTAGACAAAGTAAGGCGGTCAACGTTTTGCTCTAAAAGACATATGTAGGTAGCTTAAAGTCTAAGTCACATCCAGAGACTGATGAGTCCTCTGAGAGTGGAAGGCAGGGGAAGACCCAGTGGTTGAAAACCTGCATCAGAAATATCAGGGACATATTTTTAAAGAAAATGTGGAGTTAACAAATTTCTGGAGCCAGCTCCCAAAGGCTCTGGACACCTTGGGACTTCAACTTATCCAGGAAAACAAATGGACCTGTAAAATTTCTACAGCCTGTTGCTTCCCTTTTGGCCTAGAAGGCAACAAGGCTGCAGCCTGCAAGACAATCTCCTTTCCAGAGCCTGGGGAAAGGGCATCAGAGAAGCCCAGTCCTGTCGGGAGAGTCTGACCGCCCTCTCCTTGTGGCCTAGCTCCTGCAGTTGCATCTGTCCCCACCTGTGTGCCCATTGTTCTTCAGCTTGAGCTGCTTGCTGGCAGGCAGGCTGTAGCCAGAGAGCTGGATCGGCCGCAGGTCAGGGCTGAAGATGGCCTGAGCTATGTCAACATTGATAGGTGACTGCTTCGTGCCCCCGCAGTCCGAGTAGTCCATACTCCAGTGCTTCAGGTCTGGTGAAAGAGGGAAGGGAGGGACTGTCAGTGAGATCTCCAGGCTGACGACACCTCCAGAAAGAAGGTTTGGGGGTGTTAGGGAAGGGGACGGGCAGTGGCCAGGAAAGTAGCCATGCACATAAGTTTAGCTTCCATGAAGTTAGCTTGGGAGCAGCTTTATGCCAACATGTGACTGAATGCAGCTGTATCAGGAAAGGTCTCAGAGCATAGTGAGCTGCCAGGAAAGTCTATTTTTGGGGTGTTTAGGAAGAGTGCAAGAAGATCATTTACAAGTGGACTTGGCAAGCTGAGGAGCTGCTGCCCTGCAGCTCATCACACACTTGCTGCCTTGCACAGCCTGGCCTCTGGCAGGTATCACCCCCAGTGCTGCTTGAGCAAGGTACCACAGTGCTCCTGGGCTCTGTGGCAAAGGGCCAGCTGACATGGCTGGATTGGCTGCTGAAATGGCCACCTCTCCCCAGTACCACAGAAACCTCCATTTGCTCTGCAGAGGACTGCTTCTAGCGTGTCATGGGTTGGTGCAAATCCAGGCTTGTCCCCAGGCCAGTCCCTTGTGGGACCCCTGTAAATATGGAGCTGGGCATTAGCAGCTGAGCCAAACCCCAGAGTGATGGTGCAGTAAGATGTAAGGGGTGTATTTGTCATAGCACTGTGGTGATGCTCATCATGGGTGCTGTGGAGAAGACCCCCAGGCCTTGATGTGGGAGGGCAGGGCCAGGTAGGATGGGGAGGGAAGGTGACAGAGGGCAGAGGTGAAGACAGGCTAATCCCTGCGCTGGTCAAAGTCCCAGCATGGGCTGCAAATCTAGCCTGGGGAGAGCAGCCTTTTCCCCCACTTGGCATAGGGTCAGGAGAGCTCTCATTCAGGGAGGAGCCCTTCCCTGAGGGGCATCCCCCCACACCCAAGGGGCTGGGAAAGCCCTCATTGGAGCTGCTGCTTCGTGGTGAAATCAGATCAACCCCTGGTTCTTCAGCCCATCCATGCCTGTGTACAGGCACTGTGTCAGGGTCAGGCAGTAGGGAAGGGTGAGTTGTGGAGTGCTCACAGAAGCCTTGTAATAATTAACCACAGCTGGCTCAGTTCCAGGATCTGCTGGGTAGTAGGAAAAAAGCAGAAGTAACTGCAGGGTATTTACCTTCATAGCTCCAGTGGCTCTGGCCTTGAAAAAAAAGAAAAGAAAGAACCACATGAATGGAAGGGAAAGGTTGTCAGCAAACACACCTCTGCCAGGCAGCAGGTCTCTCTCTCCCACTGCCTTCCATTCTCCTCCCCACCTTTGCTTTCCCTCTGTCCCAGGAAAGGACACATACCCAGAGGGTACTGCCTCCCCGGAGCACAGCCAGGCCCCCTGCAGCTGTTAGTCTGAGAGAAAACCCCAGGGCTGACATTTTGTCACCATCCTTAGGAAGGAAAAATCAGAGATACTGGCTTCCATTACGGAGCAGCTGTACCAGCAGCTGCTCCAGAGCAACCAAAACCTCCCACTGCCCCAAGACAAGGCACTTCACAAGTGCAGCTCTCACACACCACAAGGAGTTTGGGCAGCAAGATGCACTGCACCATGCAGATACCCTCCTCTCACCTGGGAAAGCTGCCCTGGGATTGACAGCAGAGGAAGAAAACGAGCATCAAAACCTTCTCTTTACATCAGCAAGTCCCCCTGCACTGGGGATGGACTTTCAGAGGAAATTGTGCCAGGCCAAATGCTCAGCTCCTGTCCCCAGTCCTAATTCATACGACCACCCAAATTCCCACACAGAGCTTCGTATGGTCCTACCACGCAAAACTCTTTCCTTAGAAAAAGCAGGAGGGAGGATGGGGGCTCCCATGGCAGGACCGCTGAATTTTTTGTGTCACTCATGGGTCAGTCCACCACATGTGATCACATCAGGGCAAGGTATGACCTGAGCCTCTCACAGCTGGTGGTGTGCCCACTGTGCAGATCTAGAGAGGACAGGGCCCTCCAGGGAAGATCCTGAGAGTACCCAGTATTCAAAAGGCTGGCACTTGCACTATCACTCTCCTCCAGGGCTGCAGCAATGCCTTGGTTCCGGATACATCACTGGAGGTGGCCTTAGAAGTAGCACCAGAACGTCTTCTCAGATGCACCTGACCAAACATCTTTGCTATTACCACCCCTTCTAAACAACCAGTACCAGGCAAAGGGATGTGGGGCTCAGATTTGGCCAAAGCAGTGAAACATGGTCCAAAAGGATTATGTGCCTCCTCTCACTGGCACAACAGGTAATTCATGTGCTCCTCCTCTGATTTGTCCTTACCAGCAACATTGTCACTGCAGGCTGTCAGCACTTCCCAGCTCAGTGCAGGAGTGGAGAGTGCCAGGATGGGACAGTTTTAGGGCAAAGGGAGGCATTGCTCAGCAGCAACAACATGAAGGAACATTTAAGAGGTACAGTTGTGCCCAAAGACCATCTCTGTCCATTGGTGGGGCCATTTGTATGCCAGCATTGCCAGGATGCAGGAGGGTCTCAGCAGGAGCTGCTCCAGCCCCCATCCCTGCTGATGACAAGAGCTAGCAACACGCACTTGCTATTAATAGGAGTGAATTCCAGCTCGGGGTGAGAAAGGAAAAGGCAAGCTTTCCCAGGCCCAGATGTCCTATGCAAGGCCCTAAGCCCAGCAGGATCCTGCCCTCCACTCTGCGAGGATCCAGGCATGGGCTCTGCTGTGGGTCTCAGTGCATCTGCTGCTCAGTAGAGTGGATGACCACAGCCAGAGTGGGCTGGCACGGGCTGGAGGGTGTTTAGGGGCACTGTGTGTTTTAGTGATGGGAACAGACCTTAGGGCTCCCTCCAGCATGACTGGTGACTCACCTCTGCCACATATCTGACAGTCAGGAGCAATGCTCAGGAATCTCTTAGATATTCCCAAAGGCATAGGAAGAAGGAGCAGCAAGCAGAGGACTGGGCAAGCCTCAGCTGCACGCACAAGGGCATATGTGCCCTAGGACAGACTGCAGTGCCCTCTCCATGTCTACTTGCATGGCACTGTCCAGGGATGCACCCAGCTGTGCTACAGCAAGCTGAGGTTCATTTATCCTGCCCACCTTGCTCACACAAAAGATACCTGCTACCCAGACAGTGCACAAATCCAGAGAACACGGACCCTCCTCTGCAAACACTGTGTATCTTCCACACTACTCCCACTCTCCTACCCCTCCTGGCACTATCTGCGCAAGGAAACACTCACATTGGGGCAGTCCTGGCACATGGTGCCTTGGCTCACTGCACATGCTTCAATTGGCACAGTCCGCCCTGACACCCCACTTTTTGCTCACCTCCGGGGACTCTGCCTGGACAGAAAGCAGCTCAAACATCATATCACAGATTGAGCAATAGCACCGTGCTGACACCTGCCCTGCTGTGTCAGCACTGTGCCAATTACCTCAGGTTCCCACATCTCCCAGCAGGCTCCTATTCCCACAGCCAAGGGGGCTTTGGACCCTCCTCACAGCTTCCTGCCAGCTCAGCTCAGCAGCTTTGGACACCTCGAAGGCTGTAGCTGCCAGGAGTCGGTTCAATCCCCCACAAGACAACAGACTTTCCCAGGGATGTCTTGGGATCAAACCCAAAAGGATCCATGGTGTCTTATCCACCCAGTGAAGCCCCCTTGAGTGTGTTTTCCCATCCTGTGGATCTGGGTGCAGTGATGGCACTGGCAGGCCACTCCCTCGGGCAGGCATTTCTCAAGCGCAGCCGTGCAGCCTTGGCCCCCTTTGGCACACGCACCCAGCGCTGCAGGAGAGCGCCGAGGCGAGCCCAGCCGGGGCACTGGGGCAGGCTCTCAGCATCAGCCCCTGCCTCAGAGGAGCCCTGCACTAACTACTCCGATCCCTTCCACCTGGGGGCATTTGCAATCTCGCATCCCTTTACCGTGAACATTAACCCACTGCCCTGCCCAAATGTCGATTTGCGTAATTCAGTCTGCCTCCCACACTTCCCCCCGGAACACGTCTTCTGCGTGATGCCAGGTCTTCCTCCTGCTGAACTGCTGCCGCTCACCACAAAAGACGTGGCTGCACCGCGACAGCGGGTGCTGCAGCTCTTTGCATGCCCTGTCTTTCATCTGAGCACCCACTGCCCCGTCAGGGACTGCAAAGCGCTCCCGAAAACGTGGGGGGAAACAGTCCTGATGATGCGATGCGCGTACCGGGAGATATGGTGCAAGAAGAAGAACCTCTTGCAGGGGTTCCAGCAGAAGAACAGAGTACGGTGCTGACAGGAGCTGTCTGCCCTTGCAGACCTCCTTTCTCAGCTGCCCAGAGCCCCCCAGTTCACCTGAGTACTGCCTGCCACCCGCCTTTCCTCAGCAGCCCGCGATCCAGCCAAGTTTCCCACGAGTTTCCCCCCTTCACACCCTCCCTTTGTGCTTTCTCCTGCTGTTCCTCGCTCCCACTCAGCCCTCCCATTCTGGGATACAGGCTTTGCTGTAAGTGCCAGCTCCCTTCCCTCCTTGACATCCAACACCATCCAACAACACTTTCCTGCCGAGTTCAGGCAGACGCTGCCATTACCAGCGTGCTGCTCGGCATGTCCTGCAGCCCGGGAGGAAGGGTAGGAGCAGCTTTTGGCAGCGTGAAGAGCCAGCTCAACCACCGGCTGCTGTGAATCCCACATAGGAAAGGCACTGATGCATCAAGCTGCACCCGGTAGACCTCACCAAGGGCACACAGGAATGGATTCAGGATCATTTGCACAGACCAGGAAGTAGCCCTCAGCAGAGCCAAACAGTAAGGAAGGAGACCAGGGATCTGCACCTCTCATCCTGATTTTTTCATATCTTAGGGTCTATGCAGTCTGAGGCTGCTGCAGGGCACCTGACAACACTGAAACACAAGTGCTGTTCACAGTATGGATGCTGCCTGACAGCAACACCACCACTCATGCTGTCTCCTCACCTTGAACTCCAGAAGCTTGATGGCTCATGTGTGGCAGGCAGGACAGTGGGCTTACTTCTGGCTCTTCCATCCTGCCCTCATATCAGCTGGGCACATGGTGGTGCCTTGTGCTCAGCCACAGGGAGAGCTGGCATCCTGCCAGAGCCTCCTGCTCCCACTGGGACCCAATCCTGAGCCACACCTGGCTCAAAGTCCAATGGAATGAGTTCAGCTCACAGATGCTAGATCAGGACCACCCTGTTGTGCCCTGTCTATGGATCAGTCACAGACTATGAGGGGATCAGCGGAGCTCATGGCCCAGAAGAGAGGGTAAAGTGGAGTGTTATTCATGAGGGTCAGTAGGCCAGGAGGTACCAGGACATGCAGACATGCATAGAGTCCAGGTCCCAAAGTAGGGACCAGCCACAGCAGCCGGGTGTCAGCCTACAAAACACATCCAAACACCCTGTGCCTTGAAAGCAATAACCTGACTGTGGTATTGGACTGTGCCACTGTGCTCATGCTGCCCAAAACCAGCTCTCCAATCTGTGGCAAATACAGCTGAGGCATAGGGGCACATAACCTGAGCATCCTTCTGCCAAGCCCCTCAGAAAGTGTCTCTATGGGAGGGCTGTGCCATCCCAGCCCCACCTCCCCCCTGGTTTCTCCATCCAGACACATCCCTGTGCAGCAGCACTCGTGTACTTTCAGTCCAGGACACCACCCCATGTGCTGCCCATGGGGGCACTGATCCCTCCCAAGCCTGGTTGCTTTAAAGCCCCTTTGTGTTTATAAACTCTGACCCACTGCAAGCCTTTGGGATCAGCCTTTAATCTGTCACTGGTAGCACAGGTCGCTGCAGGGATTGTTCTTTGTTCTCCTGGACTGTTTGGGCTGTGGAGCTCAAGACTGTGCCAACTCCCCCTGAGAGGGGCAAGGGTTTGAGTGGAGGAAGGTGCAGGGCAGGCTTTACTCCAGGGCATGATCCTGCTACTCCCGAAACCAGCTGTCCCAGAAAGTGCTGGGGGAAACAGGAAACAATCAGTGCCGCCAGAGAAAGAGCCATCCCAACAAAAGGGATAAAAATGGGGAAATCCCAGAGGACAGATCAGTGCTTGGAGCTGGGGAGAGAGATGAATAACGAGTATTAAGCAAGAAAAATATGTTCACTTGGAGGAAAAGAACATTGGGGAATGAGCAAGAAGATGACACTGAGAGCAAAACACATCTGAATAGGAGGAAGAAGAAACAGGGAAAGGCAGATACTGTTTGCCAAAGACACACTTAGCGTGCGACTCAGGTCTCTGGGCATACCAGTTTTCTCAGCAAGCAATTCATGGTAAATCCCTGAGTCCTGTAGGCTGGGGAGCCACCAGCCCTACCTCATGCACAAGCCTCAAGGAAGAGGGAACCAGCTCACCACCCAGCAGAGGTGCTGAGACACGCAGCTCCTGGCACCCGGCAGGAGCCTTGGAGGGTTCCAGCCATGACCTGCTTCTCACAGGATTCCATCCACGCCTTCAGCCTCTAACACTGGTATAGCATGGGCTAACTTGCCTGTTCCCTACTAACCTCCTGGCCACCACCTTTACCGTTCTCCATCCCAGTCCTCCCACCCATCCATCCCAAACCTCTTGCGGTGTCCAGCCCTTGGCCAGCACACCGGTATACTGAGCACCCAACATCTCCCACCCTGTGGCCTAGGTTACTTAATTTCTGTGGCAAGAACTGTCTACATCCCCATCTCTGTCCAGTGCTCAGCCTGGCAAGAGCAGCTCTGGTAAGAAAAGTGATTCATTGCAGTAACAAAAGCAGTTCCTGGCATGAAACAATTCCTGGTCCTACCACATGGCAGCTGTCCTGGCGCAGGTCAGGACAACTCCTTACCAGGGGCAAAACCAAGGACACATAGGCTGAGGCTGAGCCCGGGAGACAAACCTGTCGATAAAGTGGGGACAAGGAGCATGACCAGGGACAACAATGTCCCAGTGCAGCCCTCAGCCCCAGAAAAGCAAATCCACAGCATTCCCCAAAATCCCTGCAGAGTGCTGGCAGTGCCGTAGCCTCCAATCAGAAAAGAGACCAACACCAAAGACCCAGGACTTTTCCCCTGAACCTGTAACTCTGAAAGACCCCACATCGCCACCAGCAAGACATCTCACGAGGAGGAGGAGGGGCACACAACCCTGCAGCCCTGCGTTCTGTCACGTCGTCAGCCGTGAGGCAGCCCCCCTCCAACTCTGCAGCGGGGACAGACCCTGTTCTTGCTGGGCCGTAGGGGGCGAGATGGATGCAGGGCAGCCCAGCCGACATCCCGCAGGATAAAGGGGCCACCGCTCACCACGCCGGGGTGCAGAGTTGGAACGTCCGGGAGGTCCCCAGGAGCAAGCAGGGACTGCTTGGTACACAACCCTTGTATCCCCATCTCAGGAAGCTCTGAGCCCCTCAGTCTGATGCAAGAGGGACTTAGTGAGGGAAAAGGGTTGCGGACAGAGCGACGGCCCAGCCCCTGGGCAGGGGTCGGGCCAGTCGAGCCGCACGGGAGTTGGCGGGAGCAGGGACAAAGGCAGGGACGTGCTGGGGGTTGCAGCGCCCGCAGCTGGGCCGTGCTGGGGGGAACACATCTCCACAGGGGCACCTCGTCCTGGGGCGCACCTGGTGCCCTAATATAGGTGCAGCAGGAGGTACAGCAGCCCCCCACTCCCAAACCAAGCAAGGGGAGAACTCCCTGGCACTGGGGACACCTCTCCACAAAGCATCAGACATCCCAAATCCAGCACCCCTTGCACTGGGGCGCTCCACTCATCAAGGACCCCCATCCCAGCAAGGCAGGGAGCTCTGTACGTCAGGGCACCCCTTGTATGAAAGACCCCAAACTCAGATTGGGGTGCTGCCCGCATCAGGGTGCTTGGGCACTGGCGATCCCAAACTAAGTTCCGAGGCTCCTCGTGCGCGGGGACCCCACAAGCAGCAGCGCGGTTCCCCCGCCACGACTCGTGGGACCCCGCGCACCAAGGGACCCCTGCTCACCTTTCCCCGGGGAATGCGGGTGCTCCTCGCCGCCGTGTTCCTGGTCGCTCTCGCTGTCGGACCCTGCACGGCCCAGGGCGGGCAGGAGCAGGAGGGGGAGTAGGAGCGAGACCCGCAGCGCGGCGCGGTTCATCTCCAGCAAGTGCGCGGGTGCGGGACGGAGGCTCCGTGCCTGCCCGCCCGCCCGGCCGCACGTAAGTGAGAGCGGGCGGGGAGGAGGCGGCGGCTCTGCCTCACGCCTCCGTTACCTTTTATAGGGGCTGGAGCCAA
>VWYP01001844.1:0-42040 GCA_013400435.1 Pycnonotus jocosus | reverse complement strand
GCTGGAGCCAAAGTCTGCCGTCGCACGGTCCAGCCAGGTGAGCCGCCCGACACAGGACTCGAACCCGGGACTCCCCCCGGGGGTGCCCCTACCCCACCCTAGTCCCTCGCCGGGACACGCGATGGAGCCGCGGGCGGGGGACCCCAGTCAGCTCCTCAGCCCCTTCAGCTGGGGATATCCTCTCTCCTCAGTGAGGGCTCAAGGACCCCTCAATGGTGGGGGCCCCTCTCCCCAGCAGTGGGTGAAAGATCCCTGAGCCAATGGGTGTCCCCTCTCCTCAGTGTTGTGGTTGGGATCACTCTGCAGTGGGTATCCCCTCTCCTCAGTGATAAGTTTGGCATCAGTCAGTCATGGATTTCCACTCTGCTCAGCAGTGGGTGTCTGCTCTCCTCAGCAATGAAATTGGGATCCCTCGGCCCATGACTATCCTCTCTCCTCAGTGGTCACTCAAGGACCCCTCCATCATGGATGTCCTCTCCCCTCAGAGCTGGGTGAAGAGCCCTTCAATAGTGGCCGTCCCCTGTCCTCAGTAATGGGGTTGGGACCTCTGAGCAAAGGGCCTCTCTGTAGTGGGTGTCCACTCTCCTTAGCAATGGGTGAAGGACCCTGCTGTATTGAGGTGCAAACCCCCCCATGGCTGTCCTCTCTCCTCAGTGGTGAGTGAGGGACACCTCAGTGGTGGATGTCCCCTCTTCTTGCTAATGTACAGTTAAGAAAAACATTTCTGTGGAGGCTAGAGGATGACACAATGCCACTCTGGGCAGAAGTCTTTCTCCTGCTCTTCAGAGGTGGCCGGAAGCATGTGGGTGCTGTTCAGTGTACGTATACAGTGTACCTGGATACCAAAAAGCTTTGAACAAGGTCCTGCACCAAAAGTGCCCAGGCACATGGACAACAGACTGAGGCCCATGTTGGTAGAGGCAAATTACATTTGTTGTAATCAAGGATGCACAGCGCAAGGGTGAGTTTTGTCAGCTAATGAAACACATCAGAGAAGAGACCAGAGTCATGGTGAAGTCAGCTCACCACTTGCCAAGAAAAAAGTGAAGTAAGCATCAGGGATCATGAAGAAAGAAACAAAACCCAAACCAGAACAAAAAAATCCACCCCATCCTGCTGTTGAATAAATCTTGGGTGAAACCTACACTCTTTTTTTGCCCGTGGTTTTGTTTCTCCCATCACAAAAGGGTCAGGAACAGAAACAGCATGCATGGGGCCCCAGGGCTGTTTGGGAGCAAGAGTGATTTTCATGTAAAGAAGGAGCAAAGCAGACACAGCTGCCCAGCCTGGTGGAGTGAACTCTGTCCCCACAGCATCCTGGCTTGTATCTCACCAGAAAGCAGGGAATGAGTGATTACTCTTTTGCGATAGCGGATTTAGAGCACAATCAATGAAAGCCATCAAGCCCAAAGTTTGAGTCCAACAGCAAATTATTTTTTTCATGTGGTGCAGAAAGGAATCGGAAAATCCTTTCCCTCAACATGTAATTTGTGCACACATGAAAAGGTACTGGACAAGTTAGTGGGATATTGTGCCTTGCTCTGCAGCACTGCCAGAGTCCCAGCCCTGCACCATGCCCCATAGACTCCACGCCTCTGCTAAACCAGTTTGCCTGGCTCTTTCCCAGCCCAAATCCCTGGTCAACCCAACATCTTCCTTTATGAATGTGCTCAGGATAGCCATGTGAATACATCCATATCCACAAGCTTGCCATTGCCGCAAGAAGGCTCAAGATCCATCAAGCCATACAGAAGATCTGGCTGGGGCTGGATTTTGTGCTTAGCAGAAGGAACGTGAGCCAAAAAGTTGGCAGCTGGGGACACAAGCTGCTGGCCATTGGCTAACTGGCACCATGGGCTTCTGCCATGGGCAGTGCCAGAGATGATCCCTCTCTCCTGGTCTTAACAGAGAACTCTGCCTCCAGGGGTGACCTGCAGGTCAGATCAATGCAATTATCCTGATCCACCTTGTTCCTTCCAACACCAGATAAACAGAATCATCAGATAAGAAGACATTCATCTGTGAAAGCTCAAGGAAACAGGGCTGTGGGGGGAAAACAAACCATAAACTGTAATTCCAATGCTCTCTCCTGCTCATGATCCTGTGGTTTATCTAAACAATCTTTGTCCTGAAGGGAGATGAAGAAGGCAGTTTTATACAGCAGAGGAATGAGAGACTCAATCTACACTTTTTTCAGGAAGTTTCGTGAAGTTTCCCACCTCATGAAGTTTCCCACCTCATACCTGAGTCTATCAATTCTTGCTTGCTTCTCCAGGGAGGTTACCCTGCATTCTCTTTGCTGCCTTAACTTTCTTAAGTTTCATGGTCCTCCCTCTCTACTGCTCTTTGAGGATGAGCGTATTATATCATGGCTGCTGTAACTGCACGTGTCTTCTTTCCACCTGTGATCTCTTACACTTTGTCAGCTCTTCTGTAGACATGACACTTGGCAGCTGTGGACACTTAGAGTGAAAGGTGACTCCATCATCAGGGCACTTGGTCTGGATAGTGCCTCCTGGGAGATCACAGCCACATTCTGTGAGCCTTGCAGGCCACAAAGGGAAGAGCACAAGGGGGTTGTTGTCCTGTGCAAGGTTCACACCAGTGCTATTATCCTCACCAAAAGCTGTCCCCTGGGATTTCGTGTCAGAATTATGTCTGGGGAGATCTGATCAGAGGGATTCAGCCCTCTGCAAACAGCCCAGCACTGTAGCCTTATTTGCTGTGAGCTATCTGGAAATACACAGCACCAAATTTGTGCTCGGCTCAGCATGGATCCAGCCCGAGGCACAAAGCACTGGCGTACCAGGGAGCTTCTCCAATCCTGCACAGCACAAGATGCACCAGGCTGAGATAGAGTGGGTGTGCTTCTGGAAACACTGGCTGGTCTTGTTTTAGCTCCAGTGCTGTAGGGAGGGACGACCTCTAAATGCTTGTAAAAGGGTTTATTCTCAGGAAAAGGATGTCATTCCCAGGAAAATTAACTCATGTTAAGGAAAGGCTTGGATGTCTAGAAGAATTTTGGCACTCTGGGCCTGATTCAAAATTGTACCAGTAATCCTTTCCCACGGGATATACTAGTGAATTCCTGAGCTTATTGAGGGCTTTTTGTCTGTTACTTTTAATGTAAAAAACAAAAGGCACTATTTTATCAGTGCTGCTGTCGTGCCTATTCACAATTTGGAGTTAAGTTCACTGGATGATTTCCAAACAAAATCAGGCTGATCTGTGCCACTCACTGAACTGAATCCCAGGTACTGGCACCTACAGTTTGTATTTCATTACTGAGATTTGGGTAGAATTGACTAAATAACAGTCTTTCCTTTGAGGTGATGTTAGTCTGCTTTGCAATTGCAAAAGCTGCGGGAAGTGTCTCCTCACAGGTATTTTTACTTTCGTCTCCACATCTGTACATTCGTTGCACTGGTGCCATCGGCTGTCCAAGCTCTACACCGACACAGTACTTGTCTCCAGCAAATAACCAACTTTCAGTGCCTGGGGGTGGGATGACAAGGGATATTTTGAAGCAAGAGTGTTAATTAGCTAGTTGCTTTCTCTTGGATATCTAGGGTAATAGGCCCAAGTCTCAGGGTAGCCCCAGCACCTATGCTGTGGGGTACTAGACCCAGTCTAGACCCTGGTCTGCTCTTCTCTGTGACCAAACTGTAGGAAGCAGGTAGCCAGGGCAATAAACTAGCCTGGGAGCTCCTGGACTTGGGCCAACCTGACATATGTGAGCTGCTTTAAAACTGTGAATTCTAGATGTAGTGGAGGTGGGTTTAAAATACATATTTTAGTGTTTCTATATGCAATTGTAATGTATAATAGTTACATGCTCATTGTTGCCTATTTGTTAAAAACAACTTGAATAATGAGAAGAGGAATTTTATTTTAAGAAGCTTGCATCAAGATCTGAATCTCGAAATATAAAAACTTCTTTAAATTGAAAAAGTTTGACCTCAGACAAAATTTACATAAGGACCTCTGGATCCTTGTGTCAGTATGTTCCAAGAAGGAAAACTACTGCCCCAGCAGCTGCTGGCAAGCACCAGCTATACTGTTGTTCCAGCAGGAAAAAAATGTGGAGATGTGAAACTGGCAAGAACTTCCAAAAACCCTGAGGTATGCCACAATCTCTCTTTAGCAGTGAATACATCAATCCTTTTAACTGCAACAAGCAGAACAAGAGTTTACCTATATCTGTGTCCAAATTATGACTGACAATCCTTGCCTGGGCATTGAGGTTGATCCTTCTCTTTAGAAAACAACTTAATGGCCTCCCTCACAAAATGATGAAGGCACATGTGGAAAGCAGCTGTCATCCTCCTGTCCTGTGTTTTCTTGGTCTCACTATAAAACCTCAGAGCTTATAAGTCTTCTTTGAATTTTCCTTTGAAGTGAATTTGTTCACTCCTATATGAGGGCTGCCCTTTCGGCAGCATTTATTCCTGATATATTTATAGGCAGCAATTCTATCCCTTCTCAAACTGTGTTTTGAAAGTTTAGAACAAAGTCTGAAAGAGTTTAGCTTGTCAGAGACTGAATGCCCCTTCTACTCAGGATCTCTGCACCTCTTCAAGGTTTAAGTAATCTTTTCTGAATGTAGACATGCTAAATTATACATTTAACCTACATGGAAAACCCTTGTCCTGCCACATGTGAAACCACTCACAATAAGCACACAATTAGGTGGTTTGCATACTCTTCTGTTTTTTTGTTTTCCTGCAGGAGTTTATACCAGGAATTCTAATTACCAGCTCATCAGTGCTCAGGAACGAAAGAGAGTTCCATGTTCCGTGACAGGCAGTCTTCATACCTCTGCTGCAACCACTTGATTTTCAGCTGCACAGCAGTGTTTCCCAGTTGGTTTCATTGGCACATCCTTCCCCCTTGTGAAGGTCCCTAATGACAGTATTTATCAGTGTGGGTCCTAAAATCCACTTCAGTGCATTTCAGTAACATCTTCTTTACCTTGCAAGGCCTCTTTTTTAAAGATGGACCATTAATTTTCCCTTTTAAAATTGTACCTTTGCATTCTTTGTCATCTTGACTCTAATAAATACTCAAATTTGAAACTACTTTAAAAACGTGTTGAAATCTTCATAAAGGAACCCAGAACACTTCCTTTGTCCAGGGAGAATCTAGATTAGTAAGCTAAAAAATCATAGTACCAATCTTGAATTCCTCTTTTTATTCTTCTTCCTGCTTATTCCACAACTTTTCTTCTTCCAAAGACATCCAGATCCCTTTTCTCCACTCTAAGTGAGATACCTTTTTTAGTCTCTGCTGTGGCACCTCCTCTGGCTGGACACCAGACCTCTAGGCCAACTGTTGCTTCTTTCAGGCCTCAGGGTGCAATTTTCAAGCCCTTTGAACACTTTAATCTCTAGACTTTATTCTGGATGGGCCCTGTCCTTAAACCTGCTTTTTATTTTGTCCTCTTTTTCTTTTCCTCTGTCTCACAACATGGAGGTGGATGCTTGTCTGGTTGGGGAGTCACACCTAACACTGGATTTTTAATCTTCACACAGTTGCTCCCCTCCTCTCTGCTCTTCTCCATCAAAGACTACTAAAGACCCTTTCATGGAGCTTTGGAGTTTCCTCTGTAGGTTCTCAGCTGGGAGCAATTCTCAGGTTTTCCATGCAAAACGTGACCTTCGAGTCACTGCATTCTTTGTTAATTAACCACTTTTATTGTTGCTCAGATTCTTTGTTCATCCTCAGTATAATTCACCACAGATATACAACCACAGAAGGCTGTAGTCACTTCCTAAAATATTTAGACATTATTGAGGACACAAATTTCAAATGCTTTTTATACTGAAGAGAACTAAAAAATTCCATGCTGGTCCTTGTTCCATGCCAAGTCCTCGTGCTTCCCAGTCCAGGTGACTTCATTAACTAGTTTCTGTAATTTATTGCTCTAACTTCTGTCCTTGAAATGAGGTATCATGATTGTAAACATTTGTAACCTTTCACTTGGTGCAATTAAACTTTTATTAGCAGATACAAGGTTATTTTCTGTAACCAGCTTGTATACAGTAATGTCCACACACCTAAGAAACAGTGTGAATGCCCACCACCTCCGTCTAGTTCCCTAGATGTTTAAATTGAGCAAGCCCTGGCTGGTGCAAGCAGATTCAGAGCAAGCTCTGAGTTGTCTTATAGTCACAGGAAGCTACCAAGCTACTCCCCCGTTGAGAACTGGCATTAGGGAAAGAGAAACAATGTCTCAATGAATAAGAAATTAGCAGAGTTGAGGATCTTGCCTTTAATTTACAGAAGATTGTGAAATGTCTTCTGATGAAATTTCCCCAGCACTGCAAACTCTATACCCTAGAAACCAAACATGTTTTTGCTGCTTAGGAGATACTTGATGCTGGTTAGGACAACTCAGACAGACCACTAGCATTGTGGATGACTGCGTGGTGTACTGCACAATAACGTTTTCTTCCTTAAGAGCTTCTCCAAACAGGGGACTAGAGTAGTAAAGCCTTTGCTGGGCCCATAAGACTACAAGGTAAGTATACAAAGGGGAATTTGTGGAAGAGCAGTTTAAACATAACCACCCTGAACTATCATTACAGTGTCTTATTGACTTAAAGCAGTTAAAATAAAATAAAAGGTACCTGCAATGGAAGATCCCAGTAGCAGGTTAGAGACTTAGAGCTGCAAAAAGAGTCGCCAGACCATTCTGCCAGGCATCACCTTACCCAATCACCCTGGCACCCAGCCTGGCAGCTTGCACATGATCCAGTGTTCGCTTCTGGGAAACACATAGCCGGAGCTCATAAACCTTCAGGGGACTTAGGATTTTTCTTAGAACTCTCCTCCAATGGATTTTGAAATGACACACTTTGTATTTGTTTTTCATTAGCCTGCTATGAAACACCACGCTGCTGCTTCTCATTCTGCTGTGTGGCCAGTCCAGGATTCTGAACTGTCCCTGTGTGTTTTCCCACACCTCACTTGAAGTACCCTCGATAGCCACTGTGATAAATTAATAAAACAAAGCCCATTAAATTAATCTCTGGAGGAACCCTTTTCCAGCCTGAGAGCCCATAATTTTTTCCTGTGAGTTCTCCAATTTTCCATCAAAGTTATTTTAAAGATGTGGACACCAGAGCAGGACACTTTACACGAGCCACAGCCTCACCAAAACTGCCCATGGAAGAGGAATCCCTTCCCTGTTCCCACATACTGATTCAAGATCCAGGTTGGAAGATGTCCTTGCCCGGGGCAGAAAGAGTGAAACAAGATGATCTCTGAGGTCTCTTCCAATTGAAACTGTTCTGTGATTCATTGTAATTTATCCTTGTCTGGAAAAGCATTAGCTCCTTCTGGCACAGTATCCTGGTAGGAATTCATACCATTCTGTTTCATACTCAATACTATTTTCCAACATAGAGATTTCCAACGAAAAACTCTTTATTTCCTAAGCCTGCCCTGCTCCCTGCCCTCATGCTTGGCTTTCATGTGCCATGATTTTGAAGAGACCCATGTCACTCAGGCTTCACAGTAAATCTTCACCTTGAGCATATCTGGGATTTTGGTGGGGGGGTCCTGGTGTTAATCTTCAGGCTAGAGATTACCCCCCCATAGAGCCAGTTTCAGCAGAACTCCTGACAATCATCCCAGCAAGTTGTTTAGCAGCAGGAGAGAACTGCTCTGGTGTCAAACACCCTCAGAAGCTGAGGTGTGGTGTTCACATGCCCTGAGCACCTCTGGCACTGCTTTTGTGGAAGCCCACAGACAGAGAATGGGATGCCTCTTTAACACATAGCAGGATATCCCAGGGTCAAGCAACGTCAGTGCACTCTTTCACCTCTGTTCTTAAGAATCATCCTTGTCACAGATGAGCTGGCAAAACAGTCTGAGGAAAAGGAAGTCAGATTCACAAATGACACTTGCAGGGTTGTGACACAGCAGAGGAGACCTGGAAGGACACATGGAAATCATGAGGCTCTAATATATGCCAAGGAGACTCCCCCAAGGCAGCACAGCCCAGCTCAGCCCACCTCATCCCCCAGGGATGCTGCAGCCTGCCAGCACCTCTCTGTGCCTCAGTGCCAGCTGCACACACACAGCCACGAGGCAGGGTGGCATCTTTCACAGAAGGGCACTGGTCACATGCAGAGGTGCAGCACACAGACAAAAGGGGTTTTACTCATGGCCACTTGGCTTATAAAAATCTAAGAGGTCTTAAGTCTCCTCAGCAGGTGCCACTCCTTATCTTGCACAGCTGCATGTGGGGACCAGGCTCTGCTGCATGCAGTGACAAGCAGCAGAGGAGATTCAGGCAGGGATCTCATGAGGGACGGAGAGCCAGAGCTCCCACTGGCAGGGCTCGCTGCCACGTGATGGCTACAGAGCAAAGCTCACACCCATGACTGCTGCACAATAGTGCAAACATAAAAGACCTATATATATCAAACAAGCCAAACAACTCTGCACAGCAGGGCACAGCATGTCCTTCATCACAATGGGATGAAACTTTATTCATCTTGCCAGACCTGGGGATGAGGAAAAGGTGGAGGTGAGCCTGCTTATCACAGCCACAAAGCCTTGTTTTATACCATGCAACCCAGTCTGGGCACTGCAGGTCTGCTGTGCACATCTGTGGCCAATGTCCATTCACACATCAGCTGGAAACAAAATCACTATGGAGAAGGGCTGGGAAAGAGTCCTGGCTGGGCAGCACTCCCAGGGCCAGCCTTGCCTCCTGAGGAGACTCTAATGCTGCTGGGTGACAAATACAGATATGAGGCACCATAAGTGAAACTAATTTCTTTAGAACAGAAGTAGTACTGCCAAAAAATCTCTTGGGCTGAAAGGACCAGTGCCCTGCTTTGTGAACACCATACCCATGCTTATCCCTTCTTAAGTACATCTGAGACTTCATTAACCCTAAGCCAGACCTGGCAAAGCCTCTATTGTATCCTTATACCACTACAGAATCATAAAATAATTTAGGCTGGAGAAGATCTCTAAGACTATTGAGTCCAGCCATTAACCCAACACTGACAGATCCACCACTAAACCATGTCCCCAAGTGCCAACATCTACATGGTTTTTGCACTCTAGGGACAACGATTTCACCACTAACATGAGCAGTCTGATCTAATGTTTGACCACCATTTCAATTAAGAAATTTTTCTCAATATCCAATTTTAACCTTCCCTGATGCAACTTGAAGCCATTTCCTCTTGTCCTATCAACCTCTCCTTCCAGTTCTGTCTCCTCCAGTTTCTGTCTGCTGCTAACTTCTGGCACATGGCAGTGCTCCACCTCTAAGTGACACAGCATTTTAGGAGACAGACCAACCCATGGTCTTTAGACTAGAGGAGCCTGGGAAAACCAGCCCCTCCAGCCTGGAGGCTGTGACTGATGTCTGCTGGGAAAGGAGTGAGCAGCCCAGCACCTCTCGAGTGAAGCCTTTGGGGAGCCAGCAGGACTGCGCTGCCAGACCATGTCTGCATCAGATGCATGACACTGGGGCACTGTTTTAATTTAAAATGGATTAGGCTTTGTTTTCTTTTTAGCACAATAACATTGCACGCATTGTTGGGCGATAAAACCCACAGATAGCTCTGCCAGCGGGGTGTTGGGGGTGGACGTGATCGGCAGCACAGTCTGAGCTGAGATGGCGAAGAGCGTGGGGAAAGCCTATAGAAATGTGCTGCTGCCAGGTCCTGGGGAGGCCCTGGCACAACTGCTGAAGAGCTCCTTCCTCAAAGAAGGCAGAGGGGCAGCCCAGAATTTGGAAAGCAGCTGGAGCAGGACACAGGAGGGGGACAGCAGGGACATGTGTGAGCCTTGTGTCACTCCTACTCACAGCTGTGCAAGGGGGATGGTGTTGATGACTCCTGGCAGGACACTGTGAAAAGGAGGCAAGGATGTCTCAATTCACCACAGCATCTCTTAGTTAACTGCTGTTTTTCCAAGCTGGTTCTGCCTCTTCCTATGTGCTTCTCTCCTGGTTTCCCTGGGCTTGAGCTCTGTATTTAGCTCTGGCGCATGAGGGGAGCATTGCCTGAAGAACGTGTGCTGGCAAAATCATTTTGTTCCCTGGGTCTTCTGGCAGCACCTTGGTATCATGTGCACCAGGTTCCTTCACTACCCTAATCCATGCCTTTTGGCTGGCAACAGCACAAGGCAAAGGGGTGTTATTCAGCAGCACTGCTTTGGGGTGTCTCAGGGCTGAGCAGCTCAGTTTGGGGACATCTACCTATAGCCCACTGTGATGTTAAAGACCAGCTATAATTTTTACCTCCTGCAGTAATAGGGGATTTCCTAACAAATCTTCCTACAGCCCCAACAGCTCACCAAGCTAGTCCTACCAAGCAAGTTGGCCTTTGCAGGTCTCTGACCCAGTTGTTCCTGAATCGACTCTTCAGTCACATTTGCTTCTCACATGTGTGATGCCTGAGGAAGGTGATGCAGGCAGCAAAATGCAGAACGAGTGCTCCCAAGATGTTCATCTAGCAGCTGGGGACCTGACCCCATGCAGCTTTCTGCACAACATTCTCCCAGTAGTTTTTTGCCTGAAACTCTCTATAACATCTCATGCCTTTTTTTAGCATCTGTTTTGCTGCTGACGTGCTCCAGACCAGGCAGCCCTGGGTTCAGAAGTTAACAGAAGGCACCAGGCTCTCCTGGGATCATTTGTCACTGCTAAAGGGATGGCTAGATCTGATAGGGGCAAACCTTTTAGCAGGGACTGTTGTGATAGGACAGGGGCAATGGCAAACTGAAAACCACCAGTTTTTCAGTTTTACACCATTTTTAATCAATTTAGATTAAATATGAGGAAGACGTTTCTAATAATGAGGGTGGCGAGGCCCTGGCACAGGTTATCCAGAGAAGCTGTGGCTGCCCCACCCCTGGCAATGCTCAAGGCCAGGCTGGCTGAGGCTTTGGGCAACCTGGTCTAGTTGAAGGCATCCCTGCCCGTGGCAGAGATGACCTGGATAATGTACTTTCCAATTTAATTTATCCTGCAGTTGTATGAACTCCTCTGGACGTGCTGCGTGTTGGGCTCAGAGCATGCTGCAACACAATACGCATTGTATGCATGTATGTACATTGTATGCATGTAGTGTAACCATTGCTGCTGCCTCAGGCAGGAGTGCAAGACCTCAGGGGCAGCATGAGAAAACCCCTAGCTCTGCATGACACCAGTGTCCACCTGCCTGACCTGCCAGGAAAGTGGAAAACCCCAGAGCAGCCAGACCACAAGCCTGTGCAGGCCCTCTGTGTAGCAGTGTGCTCCCAGGAGAGTGCAGTATCAGCAGGCAGACTCTCCTTGCTACCCAGAGAACAGAAGGAGGGCAGATGTTCTGAAGAGCACAGGAAAGAAGAACCAATTCCCACTGCTGCTCAAGTGACGCCAGGATGGACCAGAGCCACCAGGAAGGGGGATTGTCCCCAGGTGGGGAGGCAGCCCTGGGCACTTTGCAGAGGCTGATGCACAACCAAAGTCTCAAGTGGACCATCTGAGAAGAGAGAAGATGAGGTGGGATGAGTCAAATGCTGGCAGCTAAGCCAACACACCCCCAGAGTCTGCCTGGCTGGAGGTCTTGCATGATGTGAAGACTACATGAAAGCCTTCCCCTGGGCCACCACAGACTTCTGGCCAGGTGGTTCTGTGGTCTCTTGTGAACTTGATACACCATGAACTGACAAGTTCTTTCCTGGTTGCAGTTTAATTAGACCTTCATTTTACACGGAGACTCTTTTAACAGGTATAATTACAACAGGAATGCAGAGAGTACAGTTTTAGTTCCATCAGATGCAGATAATTTCCTCACCCCACAGTCTTGCAGTGTATTATTTGTCTGATACATGAGATTCTGTTTTTTTTGAGGAGGAAAAAGAGTCAGCAAAACACTTAGCAATAAAAAATTAAGTGTCATTAAGTCAGGCAATCACAGGGCTCTGACTTACTGTCCCAATTTATCCACCTCTTCCTGCAGAAGCTCTTCTCAGTGCTGTATCCACTCCTGTTGCTGACTGACATTATTAGGACGCAAGAGCAATGAAGATCTTTTGCATTTGATCTGGACTGACGTTCTTTCATCCAAAAAGCTCCGTGTTTCACCTTCTATGAGGATGACACAGACAGGACTTTGACAAGTCAAAATTTATGCTACAAATTAAAGACAAAACCCAGTCCCCGGCTACTGAAGAAAAAACTCTGCAAACAGTAGATTCTCCTCTGCTACACAAGTCCAGCTAGATCAGCCATCTCCTTTGGCAGCAGCTCCCACAGGAAAGGATTGAGTTTACATAAAGGAGGCAAAAGAAGAGCAACTGGGCACTTTTGGGCTGAGAGAGGCATGGAAGGACTCATTCAAGTACAAATTGACCGTACACAGAGTGTACCAAGCCAGTGTGAAGCAAACCAATGGGAAGCTAACATTGAACAAAAATGGTAATCACCAAAACTGTTGAAAGAACAGAGAATTATGTGATTATTTAAAATATATACATATATTTAACACATATGTGAGAAGAGTAAGTAGAAAAGCTTCACATCACACCAAGTTTGGCCAGCTCAGGCAGAAAATATCAAGTGTATATTACAAAACCTGAACAACTGCAAAGTCATCTGCACATACTGCAGGGAAACCTGGGCCATTTATTATTAAACTCCACAGCAGACTCTTTCTCAAACCATATCTTCTACAGACAACAAAAATCTCTCAGAGAAAAATGGGACACGGCAAGCCCCAGCAAAAAACCCGAAGAACTCCCACCACAGAGCCTGGAGTCCCATGTTCCCTGTGTTTCGTTGTGTTACTCTCCCTGCTCTGGTGCCCATGGCAAGGCTAATGCCCAGGGACAGCTGTGGGGCCTATGGAGTGCCCAGCCCTGTAGGGACCCAGGCTCTCACTCTGCTGCAGCAGGACCACGAGGGGATAACAGGATCAAAAGAGCAGTAACGAGCTCTGGGAACTTGTCAGGCAAATGTGTTTTTAACCAAATCCCAAATGAGCAGCTGAAGGGAAGCATTAGTGCTGTCACGTGGAGCACATGATTTTGGAATTCATTAAGCCTTTGAAGCAGTGTTAGCAATGCCGTCCCCTGCCCCAGCCATTAGCCATCTGGCTGAAAAGCAGCCAGGTTTCCTTTGTCCCAGAACCAAAGGAATGGCCTGTGCTTGCAGCAGAGCACAGGAGCTACACCGAGTTAGAGCATGCATGCACTAAACAGGCTGCACTGATTTTGTGGAAAAGTGGCACCTCTTCTTGGAACCCTCAGCACAAACATGCCTCTGCCCACGTCCTGTGATGCTTCCTCAAAGAAATCAGATGATTCCAGAGAAGCTCCCTTTCTTTTTTCTCTAAGACAGGTTAGAGGGGATTGAAAAATTTAGTTAAGAAAAAGTGGAACTAGGGATAGAAGTCCTGCATTTAGATACTGAGAACTGGAACAGATGCACCTAAATTTGGATGAAATTTAGAGAAGAGAAAACTGTAGGTGAAAGCTAAAGGCAAATGTTGCTGAATGTTGTTGGCCACAGCATAGAGGTATGTTTTTCCAGCTCTATCTCAAATACAAAGTCCCCTCTGAAACTCCAACTCTCCCTTGTTTGAGGACAGTTTGTAAATTAACCTTGCAGTGGATGTGAAGCCACAGAGGTAGCTCCTGGCTAATGGGCAGTATGGTGCAGAGCTGGCTTGGAGCTGGAACAGCACCCATGATAACAACCCCCCACCCCAGCTCTGACATTAGAGAGCACAGTGGGCACATTAAACCAGCTCTGAGAAAATGGCTTGTGTTAGGAATACTGAGCTGTGGATCAGAGGTGACAATGCCAAATCCAGGTTTCTACAGAAGTATTTCTGTGTCTTGCACTGGCAAATATTTTCCATTACCTAACTCGTCAGGATTCCCTCTCGATCTTCATCCAGGATAACAGCAAACTTGCAGGCTTACAAAGACACAAGCTACCCCTTACAGCCTTAAGATGGGGTGATAACTGCCTATTCCCAGCTAGGATCTGCCTGATGTCATGGCCTCACTTCCTCCAGGGAAGTGACCTCATTGTCCCTGGGTTGTGCAGGGCTCCTGGAATACCTGCCACTGTCCCCCTGCTCTCCTCCCAGCGTAGTGCATGCAGCGTGCTGAGGCTGGTGCTCTCTCAGCTCAGCAGGCCCTCAGCTGTGCTATTGCTGTCATTCCAGCAATATTTCGTGAGACAATGCCTCTGGCAGGGACTGAGCAACTGAGCTGATGCCTGCCAGACCAGCCACAGCAGGGGTCACTTGCTGGCAGACACCTCCAAAGCGCAAAAGCAGCAGGAGAAACACTTTGAAACTCTTGCAGGTCTCCTGACAGTGTGGTGTTTCTTACTAATTTTCTGACATCCTTATTTGCCAAATGTTTCTGCTTGACTGGAGGCCAAGCACAGCTTTGGGAGCAATATCTGTGGTACACAGGGGGTTCCCCTGGCTGTCAGCTGCCAGGATCTGTGATATAAAGAGCTGATGCCAGACACAGTAAGCAAACTCGATGCAGAGACCAAAGCACAAGCTGAACATCTTTTAGCCTGCCCTGCCCTGTCCAGAGCAGCTGTGATCCTCAGATGCACTGTGCTTCCTCCAGAGATTTTGCTGTAAACATGCACCATTCTCAATATGTCATGAGAGCAAAAAATACCCAAAGCCTCATGCAAGTGTGAGTGTACCACAAGGGGCTAAAGACTTACCATAACTTTGCTGCTGGACTCGGGTCCATGGCGCTGCATGGGGCATTAATTCTGCACCTTCTCTGCAGGCTTCATAAAATCATAGAATGGTTTGGGTTGGAAGGGGCCCTAAGATCATTTATTTTCAATACCCTGCCATGAGCAGGAACACCTTCCACTATCCCAGGCTGCTCAGAGCCCCATCCAGCCTGGCCTTCAACCCTGCCAAGGATGGGTCACCCACAGCTTCTCTGGGCCACACGTGCCAGTGCCTCACCACCCTCACAGTAAAGAATTTCTTCCTAATACCCAATCTAAATGGACGCTCTTTCCTCTAAAGGCCATTCTCCTTAATCTTATCACTACGTGCCCTTGTGAAATGCCCTCCAGCCTCCTCCAAAATGGCTCTAAAAGAGTTCAGGGTGAAGCTACTGAAATCTGAAGTGGTGTTTAAAGTTGGTGGCAAGGGGCAAAAGTGTGGCTGATAGGATTTTCTAATGGGTTTCCAGGAAACTCCAAATTCTGAAAAATGAAATTAACATGCAAAAGGGAAAATGAGACATCTAAGAAGAAACAACTCACCCTTTTGAGGATATTTCAACACTTCCAGCAGTTTTTTGAAGAAGAGTAACCACAATAAATGAAATGGAAAACCATAATAGAATCTGTTAGAGCAATAAGCTGAAAAGCTAAAAAACCCCCAAAACCCAAAAAACCCCCAAACCCCCAAACCACCAAACAATTCCAAATTAAAAAAAAAAAATTCACCCTGGCAGTTTGCCGTAAATAGTACAACAGCGGTATGAAAGACCATTCAGAGAAGGTAGAGGCCCAGCAGAAAAGCAAAATGAGTAATCCACACCAACAAGGAATGAAGGGAAATTCCCATCCTACAATCTTCTTTTGGAGGGACAGATGATTCAAATGAAAGCAGTTAGCAAGTTACGTTTAAAAACAAATTGATAACACAAACAGTAAATTATACAAATGACATTTATCCAAGAGCTCTGGGGGAATTCCAACAGAGTGCCATGGAATAGCATCCATGGACACATAGAGAAGGGGGATTAAAGGGGAAGAAAGAATCTCGCTGTAGAAGAAGAAAGTCATGTCTCATTCCTTAAAGGAGTGAGGAGCCCAGTTTAAATAGTGTGGCTGTACAGATGGATGTTACTGGATGCCCAAAACATTTTCAGAAAGATCCCACACCAAATGTCCTTAATTGCTGTCCTCCACAACATGCTTATTCCCATGGTTAATAGCAAGGCAGAAGATAATGAATGGAAAATGGTCAGTGTTTAAAATGGAACACTCCAGTGTGTCCCATCAGGATCTGTGCTGGGGCTTGTGATTTTTGATGTATTCATAAATGGTCTGCGTGCGATCAGTGAGGGGGAAGAGTTCAATGGTGAGGCTAAAGAATGAAGTGTAGTGCAAATGAGCAAGATCTCAGAATGAAAGCTGGGGTATAAAATGACAAACTAAAGTGTGGGTAAGTCTAATTTACAAGGAGAAGCTCTAACTGCACGAAGGAGTTCAGACCAGTTATCCCCAACTGAAAAAGTGGCTTGGGGATCAGTTACAGGTTTTCTCCCTTCCTTCTCAGAGAAGGTACAAGGAATTAAAAAGAAGCAGAAAATGGGAAAAGGAAAATCAAATGCATAGGACAAAGAAGACAGTCGAGGGAGACAAAGTGATGTGTTGAAAAACCATTTGCAGTGACTGAGGTAATTTGGAAATGATTACTTTTTTTGTTTTACAGTATAGGAACAAAAGCATATGAATTAAATAATGACATAGCAGGTTAAAGCAAATTTAAGTACTCTTCCACTATGCATTGAGGAGTCTCCCTCACTGGAGATATTCAAGAACCATCTGGACTCAATCCTCTGCAAAGTGCTCTAGGATGACACTGCTTGAACAGGGAGGTTGGGCCAAGTGTGTTTCCAGTCTTACCCACCCTGTGACTCTGTAAGTCTGAGGAATTAACTAACTAGGATTTCTAGGATGCAAAACAATGCAGAATGGACCAAAAGCAGTCAGGTTCTCCTACAGAAGAACAACCCAACAGGGATTGCTAGAAAGAATGATGCTTTGCCAGAATAAGATTAAGCACAGCATTGCTGAAAATGTGGTGGAGAAAGAATGGCTTTATAACTACACTGCTCCTGCACCTGCTCCAGCCATGCCCCACTGGCCAGCTTCACAGCCAGAATCTGGTGCTGGTTTGTCTCCCGAATCTCACAGTGTGCTGTTGTGGTCCACCTGCAGGAGCAAGCTGATAAGCAAAGCCCTCATCAAGTAGCCAGTCCTAAATGTTGTTGCACAGCAAAGTCACACCATGCAAGGACTCAGTATGGATAAGAGTTAGTTAGAAGATAGGAACAGACTCTATCTCAGAGATGCCGTCACAACACTCCGTGGTCACTTGACACAGGCTGGAGTGAGGCTAAGGGTAGTGTGGAGTAGCCCCTGTCTGGGCTGAGGGCCAAATCAGTCTTCAAGACACATTTGGGGAAAGAAACATTTCAACATAATCTATAAAGTTGCCCAGGAAGAAAGCAAGTAACACAAAGTCTGTCAGTTTTGTGAAAAGTGTTATGTGCCATACCACTGCTAGTTTTATGGGTTTGCATACCTAAAACTCAAGCATACATCAGAGATGATGACCAGACTAACGAGAGGAGGAGAAAAAACAGAACACTGTAAAAGGAGAACATTGAGGAAAAGGAAAGGTTGAGAATGGAAGGAGAGTGAAAAATTCTGTTTCAGCCATCCTGATGGAGAGTTGCTGGCCAGATACCTCAAGGGCCAAAGGCAAGACAGAGTTCTAGTTTGGACAGGACAAGACTAATCTGGAGTAGAACTTAGTCTGGAGGTGATTGATTAAAATGTCTGCAGTCAAGATCATTCAAATGCAAAGGATAGAGGGAGGTAACAAAAGGGCACAAAACCCTTCTGCAGAAACAAGGAAGCAGGTTAAGGAAGCTCGCTAAAGGATGGTACAAAGCACCAAGTATAGAAAAGGAGTGTAGGGGGATGACTATTAAGGCCCAGGTTATGAAATAAAATTCCTCCCAAGCCTTCAGGCCCAGAAGACCACTTCCAGTTCTCACTCCTGTGGGTTGCAAAGCGTCCTTGCTGCTCTTCCCACTTTTCTGTGTGCTGGCTCCTCCCAGCTCCCCACGCCTGTGTTTCTGTTCCTATCCTTACTCTCAGTGCTCACCTGAAGTGCCATGGGGAATGAAATGCAGTGCTCAGGGAATCCACAGGCTGCCTGACCATCTTCTGGGTGCTGCCCCTGCTCACTCCGCCCAGAAAGGGCTGGTATTTGCTCTCTCTGTGAGAGAGCAATTATATAAATCCTATATATTTCATCATACACCAGCTGAACTGTAGCATGATATATCACGAAAAGTCTTCCCACCCTGGCGTACGTGATTTATTCTTAGCTTTTTTTCTGAGACATAACTTTCCAAGTGCCATGAGGTAAGATGCTGCTGTAGGAAATGAGATAGGGCTGCTTATGTACCTGCTCCTCTTCAATGGATAATAATTGGATCATAGAAAGGCTTGGGTTGGAAGGGAGCTTAAAGACCATCTTGTTCCAACTCCCTGCCATAGACTGGGACACATTCCAGTAGACCAGGCTGCCCATTTAGTCTGGCCTTTAACACTTTCAGAGACAGGCCATCTGCAGCCTCTTTGGGAAATCAGTTTCAGTGCCTCAACCACCCTTACAGCAAAGAATTTCTTACTGATATCGGCTCTAAACCCACCCTCTGTCAGTTTGAAGACATTGCCACTTGCTCTACCCCTACAGCCTCTTGTAAAATGTCTTTCTTCAGCTCTCTTGTAGCCTCCTTAGTTATTGGAAGATGATACAAAGTCTCCCCAGATCCTCCTCTTTTCCAGGCTGCACAATCCTGACTCTCACAGCTTGTCTTCGTAGGACAGGTCACCTTCAGCAAGAAGATGGAATAAATTAGCTTTCACACAGTGCTGACTTTGGCCATAAGCTGGGGGCACACAAGCAAAGACCACAGTAGAAATATCAAATTTGGGTTTTATTCTTCAGCCTATTGTATTTCCAGTTTTTCCTTCAGTTTTTCCCAACTGCTGGTGCCCATGACAGCTCAACACCAGCCACACTGCTTCCCAGAACCTTGTCTAGACTTCGCCTGTAGGCAGGGCACTGACTGTTTGCTAATGACTCTGCAAACCAGAGCCTTGAAGAAATTATGCCAATGTCTCCTGTGTTGCATAACATCTCTGACCAGCAGCTTGTCACCCTCTCTTCCCTTGGTTCCCTCCTGCCTTGTCACAGAAAAAGCAGAAGTAACAGATGTGAGAGAAGCTTGACCTGCCAACACAGGTGTGCTGCCTGGGTCTGTGCCAAGCTCCTGGCTGCACACACTGTGATTTAACTGGCACCCATTGCAACAGAGGCAACTGAAATCTCTGACTGATCTGCTCTAGTTTGGGGAAGCTTGATAGATGTGCCATGTAGACCTAGCAGGGAATTGCGCTGACCCTCTCCTCATGTCATTCCTCTCACTGTCACTTGTGAACTGTTCCTGCAGCAGCACCCAGGAAGTACTGGAGGCACCATGCAGAAGAGGTCCTCACCACTCTCCCGGTTCAGCATGATCCCTGCCAAGCTACAGGAGCTGTTCTGCAGCTGGATCTTAGCCCTGGGCTTGCACCATGTTCTTGGCACAGGAACTAGGAAAGAGTTACTGAAGGACTTAATTACTGACATGCATTTCTCATACATGTCTCAGCTCTGTGCATGAGTTCCTAGAAAAGTTTTGACCACAACTAGTTCTATGTGCTGCCCAGAAGGCAGGCTTCTCAGCAGCCCAGTGGTGGAGAAAACTAAGGAGAACACTGGAAAAGAAGCCAAGGCTACCCAGAAAAACACCCCTGGGCTCAGCCAGGAAGAATCTGCCAACAGCAGCCTTTGACTGCCTGGACTGGTTCTCTCCTGAACCAGCTTCAAAGCAGCTGCCAAAACCCAACATGAAGAAGAGAAAAGGTGTGTTAATGCTGCAGGGCAGCATGGGGAGAGCCAGGAACAGCCACTGCTTCCCTGTCTTGCAGCCAGCAGTACTGCCTTGTGATCAAGCACAGCTCAGCACTAGAGCAGAGGGAGAGAGGAGAAATAGCCGTGTGAATGAAGGCAGTGCTGAGACACCGCAAGTCACATCCCGGATCACATTGATAATAGCACCGGCTGGGACACAGCCATACTTGTGCCTCCCAAGGAGGGGCAGGTGGGGTGGGCAACTTGGCTGCCCTTCCCTGGAGCAGAGCCAGGAAAAGAGCCACAGGGAAATCAGGCTGGCTGGGAGGAGAGATGTTACAGGTGGAGTAAGGAGCACTCCAGAAGTACTTCAGGCGTAAATAAGTACAGGCAGAGTGGTTGTTACAGGTAGCAGTTAGTGCCCCACGTGCCTTCAGCTTCTCCACTGAGACACTTCACAAGATCCCACATCTACTCTCAGAGGTGTTAGCTGCTTTCTTTCATTCACCTTCTGTGGCTGAACTGATTGCCAGTAACAGCAACAAAGAAAACAGTGAGCTTCTTCTTACAGGCAAAAAAAGAGATTTATTTTAAAAGATAGGAAAAACAGTACAAGTAGTATGGTCCTTTATGTTCCAAGCCCTCTACCCACCCTCAGTGTAAAGCAGCATGTTGTCCAGCCTGGACTTGTTGAGATTTCAGCCAGAATGAGTGAGAGGGTTTCACCTGACTTTAGCTCTGGTTAAGGATTGTGGAGCAGTGTGCCAGCACACTGATGCAAGGACAGTGAATCCCCTTTATAAAAAAGATCTTGACCTTGTCTCAGCTTCTGTTCAAGTGCTCCTGCACTCAACAAAAAGGACACTTCAGTTTTACTTTTTACTGCCCAAGCCCAACTTCCCTTGGCTCCCAGAGCAGCAGATACACAGGACCAAACTAGAGAATATTTAAAGAGAAAGAGGTAGGTAATTAGATATTTGTGACAGAACAGGTTGTTGGGAGATGCCCAGTTTGTGACTATTCACAGTGCTAGGTGAGGAGTCTCCAGGAATACTGAAGTACTGACACACAGACTGCCAGGCACTGTGGGTCTGTGTAGAGTGCAACTGTTCCCATCCTCTTCCCTCTGCCAGGATCAGACTGGTCCAGATACTGCAGTCACAGTACAGCTCAGTGCTGAAGAAAGTGAACTTCTGTATCAGCCCTGTCTAAAAGAACAGGGCCAGCTGGGTGCAGCAAAAAAAGTAAAAAAGAACAAAAAAAAGGAAAAAGGCTGCTGTATGTCTGGATGTGTTCACTGTCGGGCAAGGCCCAAGAGCACTGGAAGAGGACAGGTCCGAGCCACTTGGACCTGCAAGACAGTCAAGAAACACAACTCACTGGAGGACATAAAAGGGTTCCATTTAGCTGCCCCAACAAGCTTACAGTTATCTATGCAGAGGCCTGTGTTTTATCTTTCTTCTGCCTAACCTCAGAAACAGGGAACATCTCCTCGGCACATCAATGAACCGGACATGGAGGAATGAAGCAATTAAGCCAAACACTTCAGGGAGAGATTTTTTTCAGTTATTGAAGAGAACCTGTCTTTCTCAGCTATGAAGAGAAAGACAAGACAGGCCCCAGCTAAAAAGCTTTGTTCTACCATGAATTCCAACATGGGAGCAGAATGACAGGCAATTTGGCAATCCTGGTGTATGGCTGGAAGCCCTGCAGTGGGTCAGCAGCCAAAAGCATGGTCTTCTGATCCCTCTCCATGCTCAGCTGAGGCATACCAAGATTCTTCCAGAGGTGTACAACAGCACCACTACAGCTTCCATCTGCCTTCAGCAGTGGGACAGGGGAACTACAGATCCACCAGATACTCCAGGTAACAGAGTCTGCCAAGAGGCCTCTCCTGGCCCACTCCAGACTCCTGTCACCCATCCACACTGTAACACAACCTCAGTACTAGCCATGTTTCCACTGCTGAGACTTTGTTGAAAGTTTCCTTTACAGCAACAAAGTTGCTGCCTTTTCCTCTGTTTTGGGCTTGATCTTCAGCTCTCTGCCTCTGCCACCCCACAGAGCTCCCCAACACCACTGCCTCTGCAGCCCAGGAAGCCACTGTATCTGGCTACTGTGGCATGCATTCTGATAGCCCTTGTCCTTCCAGCCCCAGGCCTCTAGCAAACTGTGAGCTCCCTCCAGCAGACTGGCCACAGTACTGCAAGCACTCCATGCACCACAGTGGCTGGGAACCCAAAGTTTGGCTGCTTTTCCCTGGTTTTCCTGGTCTCTGTGTAGTCCTGGGATGGAAGCTGGCTGATGCTCTCTGTTTTTCCTGCTCTATTTCTATGTAGCTTGTGGCCAAGAGATGCTAAAGGTGGAACACGAAGGGAAAAGTTCCTTTGCTCCTCCATTTCCCAGGAAACTCCAATTGCTGTTTTCCCTCCTGAAAGCACCTTCAGAAAGAAGGTGCAGCACCTTCTCTTACCATGTCCCTCAGGCTGTACATCCTCAGTGCAGGGAGCTCCTCTCTTTAGACATGCTCACGGGAGTGGAAGTGAACTGTGGTGAGAAGCAGAGAAACAGCGCTGGCAGGGGAGCACAGGCTGGCAAGGAATATTCCAAGGAACACAGTCTTGATCCCAAGACCACCAAATAAAACCTATGCCCCAGGAGCTAAGAAACCAAGTGCTAGCTGTGGAACCCTTCTCTCTCCTGCCTCTGGGCAGAGAAACTCCACATGTCCCAGAGGGGCTGTGGCTTGGCAGAGGATATGCCTCAGCTCACCTGCTGGATTTCCTGCATTGCCAGGCGTATGGAAGAGCGGAGGCGAGGGAAGGCTTGTTGGCTGCTCTCTCCAGAGCTAGGCTTTGTTCTACTCTTCTCTGGGGCCTGCTGGTTTTGGAAATTCTTGGTCCACCTGAACCACTGCACAGCAGGTTTGCCACTGGAAGGCATGGAGTGGCAGGATTGCTTCTCTGTAGGGGTCTCCCCCTTGTCTGCTGGTGAACTCAGTGTGAGATCCTCCAGATTTTCATAATTCAAGCTCTCACTACTTTTCTGGAGAAAGGAAGAATGGATTCATCAGTGGTTTTCAGACCCTTCACATACACTGAACAGCACCATGAAGAGAAATACCCACCTGTGTCCACTGCTGACATTCAGGGGGCAGCAGGGCATCATCCACCTGCCAGTGCCTCTCCCCCACCCCAGGACTCCCCAGCTAGCAGCATTTCCCAGTGCATACTGGGAAGCAGTGGCTGGGAAGCCAGGCTGCTTGGCCAGAATGGGACACCCCTCAACAGGAACACAAAAGAGGTGCTCTGCCGTGTCTCCCACCACTCACTCACAGCACAGTCCATGCCCCATTCTCTTTTCCCACTGAGGACCCTGGACATTCACCTGCTCACAGGGAACAGTCAGTATCTCCATGAAGGGCTGGATGCCCACGGTCTGATGGTGCCGCACCAGCTCCGTGAGCGAGGCGTGAGCCCGGTCCTCACCCAGGATGACGTAGCGAGCGTTGGGCTGCATCTGGATCATGTAGTGTCTGCAGCGGCCCTCACCCCTGGGGAGAGGGATGGACAGGAACAATCATCACATGGGGCCTCAGCCTGTCAGGACCTGGCTCCTGCTTCCTCCAGAGGCCAGGTGTGATCAGGATCCTCAGCAACAAGTACCACACAGAGGCAGGAGATGCGCTGTGCACTAACATGTGCTCACAGGTGCTGCAATCTCCTTCCAGGCTGGTTTGCCCTCTCAGCCACAGAGTACAGCCTAGGCAGGACCTCTACTCTTGGAGCCACAGCAACCTACTCACAGACAGGTCTATTTTTTCAGTAAGAGACAGATTCTGCAGTATCCCATCTACTACTACAAACTTTCTGAGGCACCCACTAAGGGACAGGGTAAACATGATCCTCACTGGACTCCTCTGTGGAGCAGGTAATCCCCTCCAGTCAAGTAGTTTTATAGAATCACAGATTTCAAACATTCTATGACTGTAGAATTCCAGGATCACAGAATTTCATGCAGTGCTCACAGAATCACTTAGGATAGAAAAACCTGTAAGATTCTCAAGTTCAACCCTTAACACAGCATTGCCAAGTCCACCATTAAACCATGTCCTCAAGTGCCACATCTACACATCTTTTAAATACCTCCAGGGATGGTGACTCCACCAGTGCCTTGGGCAGCCTGCCCCTGTGCTTGACATCCCTTTCTGTGAAGAAATTCCTCTTGACGTTCAGCCTGAACCTACCCTGTCACAGCTTGAGGCTGTGTCTTCTTGTCCTGTTGCCAGCTGCCTGGAAGAAAAGGCTGACCCCCACCTAGCTACAGCCTCCTGCCAGGAGTTGTAGAGAGCAATAATGTCTCCCCTGAGCCTCTTCTGCCCATTACCTACCGGTATGTCAAGATGTAGCCTGGTCGGCTCTGGCTGATCCGAACAAGGAAGCAACCCAAAGGCTTGTCAATCAGCAAGTTTTCAGCTTCCCTGAAATCAGGAAAGAGTTTTTCAGCAGAGATCCAGCAGCTGCCTTGCTACACAGCATAGATTTGCATCCTATCTCATGTGCTACCCCAGTAGTGGCCTAGGGAGCCCAGCATCTGCCCCACGCGTTCCTGGCTACAGGTCTCCTGACTCAGGCTTGTTGGTGCAGGATGCACTAACAGGCTGAGGAAGCACAGTACTCTCAGCCAAAGCTTCTCCAAGTAGTGGTGCTCCAAACCTGCTCCAGCAGTCTGACTGTGCGACAGCAACAGCTGCCTTCCAGCACCAAGCATGTCACAAAGCATCGCTGAGATGAGGAATCTGTGCATGTGTGCACTTCCTATGGTTTAAGGATGAGGAAGTCAGGATGCTGTGGGGTACTGGGTAAGCCCAGCACCTTGGAAAAACACCAGCTTGGATTACACTACTCTGGCTTTCTAAACTTCCTGCTGGAAGGAGGTCTTCCCCCTCTCTGCCCAACACACAAAGCCCTCCTTTGTGCTTGTCATGTGCCTTGCTTGAGGCTAAAGGTGACTGAAAATCACCAGTGCAATTTGGGTTGCTCTGGCTGCTCCATTTCATGAAGCTGAGCTTACACTCTTGAGTGAAAACTTGTCTCTGTTTAAGCACCAATGTCTTTGGGAAGGATCTGCCATGTCCTTCATTGTGCAACATTCATGGCTAGTCTATCCTTGAATTTAGACAGTTTTGTCTCCCAGACATTAATTCCTCTCCTACATTCTTTCATCTATGGACAAAAGCATTATTACAGGTTAGGGCCTCAATAACTATCTTAAAAAATTAAGAAGAAATGCAGCTACCAGGGAGTCGTGAGCTACTGTAGTGTCCTTTACTAAGCTAATGTGCTGTGTAATGTCTCTTGAGTAAATGCTCACACTGATAGCCTGAAAAAATCCAAGAACATAGATCTAATAAGACTGAAGGAGAATTGCAGTTTGAACAGAAAAAAAAAATGCTAGAAACTGAAGCAAGATGATGCAGGTGTTCAGATGGCAGCAACCTTGACACAGAAATCCTACCAATTACAGGATATTGGCAGTTAACAAGTGTGGAGCACCACAGATCAATTTGCACACAGGTTAGACTATACTGCCATCCTGCTCCTGTCTGATCACTGGCCTAATCAGCGCTTCTCTGGTTATGCCACTGCTTGACTCAGCCAAGAGAGTGAAGTGTGAGGCAGACCTGGTAGAAAAACCTCAGGCATTTAAACGAAGTCTTATAAACAACTCCATAAGAAAGAAGGGCTTAGTGGATGTCTCTCCCAGACTAAGAATCAAATGCCACCTTATGCTGTACCCTCCTTAGACAGACAGATGTATCAACAAAACCCCTTCCTTTTCCTGTATCAGGGGGGTTTGGTGGAGTTTTGCCATTGAGTAGTCACTAAAGCCCCTCTTAATACTTTTAAAAATAAAAGAAATCTGAATTCTATATTCTCCTGCTGTAAAATGGGGTCTCCTCCTGACCTCTACCGTAATATGAAAAACAGTCATAATGAATCAACCCAAAAGTTCACCTACATGTCTCTGCAAATGGTCCAGAATGGGGAAAGTGTCTATTTCCTTTCTGATTACTTTACAAGCCTCCCATCTCTACCAGGATCTGTATTTACGGATCCACAATGGACTTATGTACTATGCCTTTCCATTGTCTTTCCATGGACCTACATAAAGTTTCAGCATTTACAATCTGTGATAGGGACTCCCAAGCTTTCCCCTAAGCGTTTGGTGCTCAGAGATTAAAAGGGAAAAGTTATGCAGGTCACTCCCATTCCTTTAGTGAAACCTGGCCAATCCCACCTACAGAGCTCTAAGGACACACTGGCTTCTGCCTGTGGTCACTGTGTTCGGAGGTCACTCACCTCCGACTGATCATCCCATGCAGCCAGCTTGGAAAGGCTCCATCATCCTGTATGACCTTTTGGGCCTGTGTCTCTTTGAACCAGCGGAGAGTTGCTCCTCTCTTCAGTTTCCTCATTTTTGCTTCTTCCTCAGTCTGTCCCTCAGTTTGCAAAACAGGACAAGGCATGGAAGGGTTCAAGAAGTTATCAAAAGGGGTGGACTGAAAGGAAGGAGAGAGGGAAAGTCAGCATGAAAGCTAAATCAAAGGCAGGGGACATTTGAAGAGATCACTTTGGCAGGTGACCCCATTCCTAAGTCCCTTAAGAGAAGATCAGTCACTGACTACTAAAAGCTGCTTTCAGTTCCTCAAAGGTCCTGACCATGCTTTTTATCTAATCCCAGTAGGACAGGAGTCACTGCTCATAACAAGAATGACAATATTCTCTTGTGACCAAATGCAGGAGACCATGTGCATGCAGAAGGTGGATGGAGCAGGGAACCAGCACATCTGGCTAAGGGGCTCAGCAGATCCAGTGTTGCTACCTCTGTTAGTTTGCTGCGTGGCCGTGGCACTGGTGGCTGCTGTGGCTGATCAGAGGGATGAGGACCAGACTGAGGGCGCCTCTTTCGTGGCATGGGGACTGGAAAGGAGTTTCTTTCTGCAACAAGAAAAAATAACCAGGTGAAATCTTGCATCCAAGATCCATGGTACCCATCCTCTACAGGCCTAGGACTGGATAGGCTCTGCTGCATGGATTATGTGGTAAAACCACAGCCTGGCCCTCCCTCCAGCATAGCCAGGAAAATGACCTTTACCATGCTGCTTCTGCTTCCCACAGACAAAGCCACACTTCCAAAGAGCAGAAACATCATCAGCTCCCTGCCCACCACACTGGTGGAGCTGCTTTCCCAGGGCAGGCCATCATGACCTGGAGCTTACAGCACTTCAAGGTGATCACCACACCAGTGGGCATGCAGTGGGTCAGTGCCAGTGGGAACAACTCACCCTGGGCCTCTGCTGACAGTGCCAGCTGCCGGATTCTTTCCCCCTCTGCCCCCTGTGCTTGAGCTCTCAGCTCAGCCAACAGCTTTCGGAAACTCTTCTTGCATCTGAATCCCCTAAAAACTGTTCAGAAAAAAGCTATGGTTAGAAAAATAATGCAGCTCATGCCTTTGTAATTCTCTCAGGGAAGAACACTGGGTAATAGTCCTTCATCTAGTGCAAAGTCCTCAACACTTGAATCATACTAATAAAGAGCAACGGAAACTCTACTGTGAGCAGGTAGACAAAACCCTGTGAGAACTGTTTTCTACTCTCTAAGCTGCTACATCAGATTTATAGGAATCAAATTACAGATCTATGCTCTAATCTCTAATGCCAGGGCACTGAATACCTAAAAAAGAAAGCCTCACAGAAGGGTCTGTTAACCATTCATCTCCCTGTCCTTCTAGACACCATGAAGGAGACAGGATTTCCTTGATGCTAGCCCACAGGAAAGCCTTTCCCATAATCAGCCATTGCAGGGCTCACTAGGAGCATTACAGACATTGTGGGATCCCACCTACTCTACCAGTTATTAAAAGACATGAAACGAAAGCTGCACCCTCTCACTTCCCGCTACCCACACATCTTCCCCATGGATGGCAACAGGGCACAGCTTGTGATAGTCTGATGTTTGTCACACTATATGATGCACTGTTGGGAGTTGCTCAGATGCTCCAGTAGTGCAACAACCCATATAGAAGAGAAGTGCAACAGAAGGGAACTAAGCAGGGTGACAGTAGCCTCCTACTCCTCCTAGCTGCACAGTTCTCATTTAGCCTTAGTGCGAGGGGAAGTACCAATCTGCCCACAGCTACTCTGAAAAGAGGCTGCTAGAGCAGATGCTATGTGGAAAGGAAAGAAAAAAACCAAACCAGACCAAAATTTCACCCTCTTTTGCCTGTCTTTGAAAGCAGCAATGAGATCTGCCTCACTCATTTACCTCTCCCCAGTTCAACACAACTCACAAACAATCCTTACTCCAGAGGACAGTGAGCCAGACCTCAGGACACAGCCAAATCATGTGCGTGCTGTACTCAGCCCAGCTCTCCTGCACACATTTTCCCTTTCCAAGAATGACACTGAGGGCTCTCCCTCATTCAAGATGAGTATTGGGAATGTGGGCATTTGCAATAAGCACTTTGACTTCACAGGGCTTTGACACAGAGATGGCACCTGCCCATCCCTTCTGTCCTCTGCAAAGGTGGAGCAGGGATTGCAGAAAAGGTTTTCCTTCCCCTTGTCTGAGATCAGCTCCTGTCCCAGTGCTCACCTTTCTGTATGATAACTGCTGCTCTTTCCAGTTGCTCCACACACTTTGCCAGCTGTTCCTGATGCCAATATTTAAAGAAAAGTCGTGACTTTCTGTGAAGTTGGAAGAGAAAGATGCAGTGAGAAACACTGTCTAAACTTTTATCCATCATCCTTTGAAGAACTCTTTCCTACAACCACAGAACCCTCCCTGAGGAGAACCAAGTGACAATTTACGTGTGTAAAATCTTAGGCTTCCCATTCTCCACAGCAGTGATCCCCACCTACCCACAAATCCAGCCTTTCAGCTCCGTACTTTCCAGTATCTTCAAGCAACTGAAAGAGATGGTAAAAGTAAAACAAATTATTTTCCATTTAAAGTAAAGACCAAATTTTTTAGTTGCATAAAGGGGCATCAAGTGCCTCAGCAATTTCCAATAGTCAGTAAACTGGCTGTCAGTCTGTAATGCACCTTGAGATACACCTAGGACCACATTTGGGAAGAACATCCGAAAGGGGTTCCACGAGGCAGATCTACTTCAACTCCCTGGGAGGCAATTCTGTGGAGAGCCTATTTTATTCTCAGAAGTGCTTTTCTTCATTTTGTTTCCAAGCCCTTTGGAGGACACAAGTTGCAAGGTCAGCACAGCAAGACTTCCGGGAGAAAGTCTGTTTTCCAATTCCAGTTTAATTTTGCAGACTCCAGTGATAAAATTTGGGTCACTCGGAAAGATTCCCTGACACTTGGAACTGAATGCAGCTCTAGCTGCAATACACAGACAGCTTCCTCCCTCTCCTGCTAATCCAGGCTGTGAAATCGTAGTGGCACTTTTTGCTAATATCTCACACAGGAAAGCAGAAGTGTTATTCTTTCTATCTCGGCCAACTTCCACAGTGCCATAATCCATATCCACAGGATTTTTTTTTCTGAAATGCATCCCAAGATTTTTATGGGTCCAAACACACCACACTGCCTGTTTACAATGATCTCTCCTCCCTCTATGACATTCTCTTGTGACCTCACTGGGGTTTGAAATTCTTACTATTCAGGAAGCATCAGGAATTTCAAGGAAGCACTGTGAAGGCAGGAGGAGCTACTGCCAGGAGTCAATTGTTCCAGGAGATCATTCAAATCCTTTTCTTAAACGACTAAAAAAAAAACCCCTCAGTTGGCTTTTTTACACGATTCATTCTCACTATCAATCACAGTTGACACTGGCAGGAAAGAGAGGCTGGGAAAGTGGAGAAGAGGAGGTGGGGAACTGCTGTCCTAGATGTAGGAAGGAAAACGCTGGCAGAGTAAAACTCTGTCCCTCTGCAGAGCTGCAAGGATGTTTACATGTGTAACAGCTGGGTTCTAAAAGTGCTGATGGTATTTTTTGCCTCTACAGAGACCAAATTCTTGGTTTAGAAACATCTTCTCTAGCCTGGGAGACATTCAGTGCTGGCTGCTTGTTCAGCATTGTCTTTATCTTCTTCTCCCATGTGGCCATCAGGAAAAAGCCTAGAGAGGTACCTGACAGCAGTATTTGAGTGCCTGCCACACTGAGTTTAGTGGACACCCTTGACCACTATTGTAACTCTCTAAATTAAATACACAGGTCAGTTTCCATTTCATACACAAGAAGGCATTACAGTAATTGAATTTAATAGCTACATAACAATTCAAGAAAGATTTAATTCATCATGGTACCAAATGCTCTCTAAACATTAAATGTCCTTGCCAGGGATCCATGTTCCCCATCACCACACAGTCCCATCCTTTTTTCGCCTGTCCCTTTTACTTGGTTTCCTATGCTACTCTGAGTAAAAGCCTCTGAAGAACAAACCACACAGAACACAACAAAGTTCGTGTTCCTACCTTTCTTTTGTGAGGGGAACACCAGGTTTAACTAGAAGAATTCCATATCTGTGGAAAACAAACCAATACAAACACATCTTTGACAGGCTGAGCTGATCTCTATCACCCTGAAAGCAAACAACAACAAATTTTCCATTCATCCTCCCACAGCAAATAACCCCATGACCTCAGACCACATTAACTTTGAAGAGACTCTTTTACTCCTTGCCCATATCAGGTTATCAGGGTCATTTCCCAAATGATATCTACCAAGGAATATTCAGAGGTTTTAAAAGACCTTTCAGCAAATTCCTCAAAGGAGGGTCTCCAGGAGAAACCATCTCTTCGGATACGGATTGTCTCCAGCAGCCCATTGTACCGGAGCTGAAGCAGCACCACAAAGAGGATTAGAGAAACAAAGAGACACAGGTCATTAGGACATTGGTTTGCTCCTTTGCAGGCAGAAACTACTTCATTCTCCAGTTCAAAATGAAAATGGTTTTTTTTCTGAAAATGTTTCCTTGGTTAAGAACTGAATTTACCTCCTCCTGTAATTCTGATGATTAACCAAGGAGTTAGAAGATGGAAACCATAAAAACCAATGACTGAAATAACTTCACCTTCCAGCCATGGGTACTGCTTTGCCTCTGTCCCTTAGAGGATAGCTTCATATTTCCAAATCTGGACACAGAAGTACTCTGAGGCATGGATGAACTTCCTTTTAATCCTATTCTTTCTTATATACATTAAAGAGGCTGCTGAGCTTTCTGAACTCTTCAAATCATTTTCAGCATCCTTTAAAGCATCTAGACCTCAGACCTGACAGAATATCCAAATACAATCATATCAGTGCATTTCAGATCCTATCAAAGTAATCCCCTCTTGGTTTCTATTCAGAGTTGCCCTGGCTGAGGGGTGAGAACAGTCTCCTCTGGGAAGCAATTTTTCTAGAGTACTGTCTGTACCAGTCTCATCCAAGGGGACATGTAAAGATGAATCCTAGTGCCTGACAAGCAGGTCTCATTGCATTCATGAAAAAGAAATGAGAGAAATCTAAGATTGCAAAATCTGGACCTAGCAGTTTGTGTCATAAAATCAACCAAGTACTCAGAATCTTTACACATATATAAAATGTGGCTACTCTTCATCTTGCAAGGGGAGACTCAAGTGAGTTACCTTGCACAGCTTTTTGGTGGAATCTGCCCTCCCACTGAGATGTGGCAGCAGTCCTGTAAAGGACACTGTTTTTGCTCACCTGCAGCAGCACCACCTGGTTGTCCAGCACACCTGGCTCCTTCTGGCTGTTGGGTTTTATGCAGCGCACAAAGTGTGGGTTGGCAGAATACATCCTCTCCATGAGCACCATCAGGGAATGCTTGCAAGGGCAGAGGAACATCAACAGTCCATCAAATCAAAACACTGCCAGATGTGCAATATCCTGCAGCAAGGACTGATTTCTCACCCCACAGCAACTTCCTGGGTTCTGGCAACAACTGGGCCCATCCCACTGTGATCAGCCCTGCTCAGCAATCAGGAAAATCCCTGTCTGCATAATGACTGCTTTATCCATGATTTTTGCAGTGATAAAATTATCACTGCTTTCATCTCATGGTGCACCCCAGGGCAGCAATACCGTACCCGGAATTGAGCTCCAGCAGACTGTTTCCGTGTGCTGTTGAACTTGTCATCTGCTCCTGGTATGACCTGAAACCAGACCAAAACAAAGGATCAGCCCTGGAAGAAGTGCTTGATTGACAGCCAAGGAGCACTGCTGGAAGGCAGATGGCAAAAAATGAGAGAGAATGGATTTTAGGGGATAGAAGAAAAGCTAAACATATAAATGGCAGAAGCAAACACAAAACACAGTAAAAAACAAAGGACAAATTGTTGCAAGCCGACTGCTGTCTGCTCTTATTTTAAACCAGTTTCTGCCTACCCTTTTTCAGCCAGTTTCTCAAATAATAATCATCAGGTACCATTTATCAATTGTGATGTGGACCTGAAGTTCAATACCTTGGCTTTCACATGAGGCATCAGAGTCCCTGTCCTGGAGATAGTGGCTGGAAGAATAGAGACAATTAGTTGATTTTGTACCTTTGCTTGCAATCCACTAGGTCTAAACATTCAAACCTCACTTCACAAACAAACATCCTTACAGATACTGAATCACAGGGTGTTAGGTTTCACCATGTGGAGCTACAAGGAAAGAGGTTAAAAAATGAAGAAGAAAATGTAAATGTATGAAAGCACACAAGGCAGGCAATACTAACTTCTACCACTGAGAAGACATGACAATCAAGTTTTTAAATAAACCTAAGTGACTTTCAACAGAATTATCATCAATGGGCATCTAATAGTGTGGAAAAAATGGCACAGGAAGCAAACAGGGAGCTCATCTACAGCACTCAGGAGCTTATTTATAGTCGGATAGCTTATAACTAATTCAGTGACAAGATGAGAAAATCAGAGGAGTTTAATTTACTAAAAGATCTAGTAAGAGTCTTGTGCACTCTTGATGCAATGGCTTCATGTGAATCATAAAATCACAAAATCAGGTTGGCAGTGTCCTCTGGAGGTCATCTGAACCAAACCCTTTGTTCAGCACCTAAAGCCATTGCCCAGACTGGACAACCAACATGAGAACAGGTTATGCCTGATGTTTATGAGCTTTGAAAGAGTTGGGGCTAGGCTAAGTAGCTTCAGTAAAAGTGCAGAAATGGTAATGAAGATAGTACTAAGCAGTAGATGAAAAATATAGTGGAGAATAGAAATTAAATTCTCAGTTTCTTGTAAATCCCAGAAAGTGGCATGGACTGAATGGGACAAAAAAATTACAGAATTTCTATACCAGAAGCACTGTGTTCAGCCAGACAATTTCCAAGGAAGCATCCACCTGACCTTTCTCTAAATTTTTAATTTAATTAGAACCCTTGGAGAATCTGAAGGCCTATCGATAACCGGAAAAAGGGAGTGTGGGAGTGTAGTGGTAGGAGAAAAATAATGCATGACCTGACAGGTTTTTTTAACAAGTTGTGAAGTTCCATTTTTAGAATCTATCACCTTGACCAGCTTAATTTCTAGACAAGAACAGCATGTATAGAAAAGACCAGTGGTAACAGTCCTGCACTGGCTTTGGAGAAGATGCAAAAGAATCTGAGCGGTGGCTAATTCTCTGGAAAGGGATACAACCTGTCTTGCTTTCCATGGCAGGGAATAAACAGCTCTGTATGTGCCAGCAGCCCCGCTCCAGGCTGCAGAATTCCCAGAGTCCCCCTGGCACTGCCAGCTGTGAAACACACTGTGAAACACACGAGCCTCATGCCCACACTTCACCCTTGCCAAGGTGGGCCTTGGCTCACGGTGCATGTGCAGAGGGACTTGCCTGTGAACAGCACACTGAGCAAGGGGGTGACACTGTTGATGAAGAGCCCACGGACATTGGCTGGCAAGGTGTCTCTGTTCTTCTCTAGAAAGCCCCTGGCAGCATATTGCACCTGTGGAAAGGGCAGCAGGTCACTAAGCACAGCAGTGCTCACAGGCTGGCTGTAAAAGCCACTTCCACAGCCTGCTGGGAGCTGATCATATGCTAAACTGGATGTACTCTGGCTTGCACACGAATTCTTTAAACACACAGGCACCCCATTCAGATGCCAACCCTGAGGAACAAAACCATGCACATGCCAGAGACATCAAAACCATGGGAGTGCAGCATAACACCAAGACATCCACATTTACATGTTAAACGTTAATTTTTGTAATAATGAATGTCACAAATAACAACTTAGTCAATAATGCTAAGATTAGATTAGCAAAATACAAGTTACAATGAATTGTCATATCTGACCTGAATTGTTGTATATGCTCCTGTTAGAAAAATTATCTCAAATCAATTCAACCTAATGTGGACCAATGTTTTCAATACTGGTGGCAGTAAAGTTACATGCAATAGTGCTAAATCTCAAGCTGCTTAGATACCAGTGAATGTGTAAATAACTGCCTACACTTTTAAAACATTAATTACCCTGCTGTTTACATAGTGTTCTCAGGTGTTTGCAAAAAAATAGTTACTGCTATGCTCTGGAACCCAATAGATAAAGAAAAAGCCTTTAGCCTCTCCTTTAGTGCTGTGCAGTGGACACGGTACTTTTATTTATGAAGTACTATTTTAGGACTAGAGTTCTAACAGAATGACAATTAGAAGAACAGCAGATTCTTCTAATGCCCTACACTTCTGAGAGGTAGTCCCATTTTCCTCAGGGGTCTTCTCTTCCCGTACCTTTTACATAAATCCCAGGGAATTCTAGGAGGCAATCCATTGGAACACATCACTTCTGTTAGTGTCATCCTCAGACCACACATTCCTCAACATGAAAACCTTATTTGCCAGGCAATACTTCCACCCCCTCCAACATGCACTACAACAACATTCTTCCTGCAAACAGTACATACTTTCCCAGCATAGTGAATGATGCTGAAGCCCAATACACGGCCTCGGGCTGGCTGGAAGTGTAAATTCCCCTTAAAGCTGCTGTTTAGTTTATCCACAAATGTCTTATCAGTTGCCTGCAAGAGAGCAGATTTCATAAGGTGCAACAGAGGCCTGATGAGGACACGTGGAGTCAAAACAAAGTGTTAGAAGTATCCTTGGCTGTGCAATAGTCTTCTGCAGTACCTTCTCCTGACTCCTCTCAGGTATGCCAATGCCACTAGACTGCCCCTGACCTGGAAGTCCTGTCTCATAAGTCACACATGAGGACATCTCTGTTCATCCTGCCCTCCAACTCAAGAGCTTTTTTTGTAGCCCAGATATTCACTGACATATCAGCCCCCAGAATATTTTCTCTGCCTCCTCTCTCATACATACCTGAGGGAATGCACTCTGCTCATCCAGAAGAGATAGCAGCCCGAGTGGCTTGGCCAGAAGCAGATTCTGCAGGAAAGAAGATGCATGACACATATGTAAAACAGTGCAAGACATCCCCTCTCACCCTCACCACTCTTTGCGGATGCTCTTCCCAGGAGCATCTCCTCCCCATGGTAGAAAGAGCAAGACTTTTCTCTTGGCTGGACAGAGCAATTATATTCTGTCAGTCCTCTCACTCACCAGAATAGGTTCATTATTGTTGAATGTGATGGTCTCCCAAGGCAGCCCTTCTTCCTTATAGGCAGCTTGCTCCAGCTGGAAAATATGCTGAAATAAAGAAAAAAGAGGTTGAAGCACCCAGCAGACTTGGCTGGACAAACTCTGAACAAGAGGATGGAGGCGTGGCACTCTCAGCCACAGCATGAGAGGTCCAAAACGTAGCTGCTGCTCTCCATGGTTCTCTATAATCCTGGCACTCACTGGCCCTGGTGCATAAAGCAGAAACACTTGGCAGAGTGTAAGTGTCCCTGCTATTGCAACTTTGGTTACTGCTTGATCCTTCTACCTCTTCCTTTCCTGTCTCAGTGGCTCCCCTGCCCCAGCACGGAAGGGTGCTGCCCTCTATCCTGCTTCGCCATTCACTGTTTCTGTGCTTCCAGGCAATAGTTTTTTCCCAAGCTCTCCTGCATGTGGCAGGTGGAGCAGTGTTCTGCTTTCTCTGCAACATAAGGTGAGGTCATCCTCAGCAGACTTACATGGTTGAAGAAATGCTGTAGCTGCTCATTGGCCAAGTTTATGCAAAGCTGTTCAAAACGATTCACTGCAAAGTTTTCAAACCCAAAAATATCCAAGATGCCTAAAAAAAGGGATGAAGAGCACATCACAGAGCCTGCAGATTACAGGTTGGTGTACCAACACCCACTAAAATCAACACAAAACTAAATCTCTTATCACACAGCTCTTGTGACACAGGAAAAGTGCAGCCAAGAGAGACACCAGTGGCAGGTCTTCCACAGCCTGGAGAGTCAGTTAAGAGAAGACCACTCCAGCCTGGCTTCTCTGCTAAGCCATAGTGTCCCAGAACTACAGCCTCAGAGTTGCTTCAGATCAACTGACTGCTCAGAGTCGAACAAAGCCCCATAGACTTCATGCTGCTAGCTCTTATCTCTAGCAGGATCACAGTTTTGATAATTTATCCCAGAACACAAGCTCTGTGAAACCTCATGCTGTGCCTGTCCTCTGTTGTGGCTGAAGGATGCACATTTGAGAACAGAACAGGAGCAAGACAGGCAGAACTCACCTATCTCCCTCAGTTCCACCTCAGGGTCCACGTTCTCAGCCAGCAGCTCATTGATCTTGCAAACAATCCAGCCAAACACTCGGCCATAGGCCATCTTTGCAATGGAGTCCCTGGCATCTGCACAGAGGGAACAAGAGCAGCTTACTGAAGGGCGTCACAAGGGGGCACGACCCATAGACTAGCTCAGTACATCCACCTCTAGCAACAATGTCTGTATAAAGCTACTTTAACGATCAGATAAACGTTGGATTGTCCCCACCCTTTGTAAGTGGGAGCTGTAAAAGCTCTTTAATTCCAAGATCTTTACAATCCTTTTACAAGATCAGCCACTCCATACCAGAGAATTTTTGGGTCATTCCACTTTTTAGAATATCCAGAGACTTGCTTTCTCCCCAGAAGATACACTAAGTATGGATCCCCTCACTACTAAACCAAGAGAGAAGCTCCAAATTTTACTTGGAAAATTGGATGGTTCTCTTCCTCCTAGCCCATGGTTGCTAAGGGTTTAAATGCTGTAGGTAAGAAAAGGACACATTGATGGAAAGCTTGTTAAGAAGGAGACCAAATTAACATGACTTATGATTAGAGACATATATTTTATTGTCTAGAGAAATTTGTAAAACAGAACTAGGTAATCCCATTTCATTTTCATTTTCTTCTTTCATTTATTTGAAGTAATAATCTCTCTTAATTAGCTTTTGAAATACTATCATTTAAATGAACCTTTTCATACAGATTATTTTAGGTAATTGAAAGGGAAAATAACACCTTGTGCTTGCTATTTTACTCTTTTCACTCCATTCTTGACACTGTGACATCTCACTGTTCTCGTGGTTGTTTCCTCATCTATCACCTAGAGGTCTGCACACTGCCGGCACTCTGCAACAGGAGCCTTCCTCTCTTTTGCAAGAACACCCAGAGTTTCTTTCTGGGCTGGATTGAGTCAGAAAGCAAATCTAATTCCTTGGTTTCTCATTTAATTTCTGCAGTCTCCTGGAGACCAAACAAAAGCAGCATTGATGGCCCTACAAGTCGGTAAGAGACTAAACAGATAAACACTGACATATTTGCCTCTGTGTGAGAGGAGTGAAGGGGCACAGAAGGACATCTTTGTTTCCAACAAGCTGCACATGTGTGGGGATACCCTTCCATCAAAACCCAGTCTTTCTGGCCAGCACATCTGCAATTCATTGTGTTTCCTACCTTCTGCCTGCTGCTGGGTGTGAAAACGCTGGATCTGCTCGCCCCGGGTCACTGACGTTGTACAGATCAGGCATTTGAACAGCTCGTCTTCCTGGACTCCAAACTGACCCTGGGAAACAGGAAATGGACGAGGACAGTCAGTTGTGAACCCTTACTCTGCTCGTGGGGATTGTGTCTGTCTGTGTGTAACAGGGCCATGATTCAGGCTCAGGCCTTTGAGCCCCGCTGTAAGGCAAGGCTACTGTTGGCACCAGAGTCAGATGCGGGCTCTGATTTGCTCCACCCCCGCAGCAATCAACCTTACACACTCGCTCTCAAACACTTTTTGTTTTGCTTTCCCAGTGCTGCCACCTTTCACCTTCTCTGCAAGCTATGCCAGTCCCCGCGGAGCGGTTTAATGACTAATTGAACAGCACCACACCGAGGTGACCGTGGAGGTGCTGAACCGCCGGAGCTTCGGAGTCACAGGAACCCACACAAGAGGCAGGAAACAAAGTGAACTCAGACACACCGAACCCCTCAGTGATTTAACAGGAATTCCCCTCCTGTGGGCAAGAAATGAGGAGGAGGCTTTCAGAAATAAGATAAAAAGAAGCCGGCTGCTGAGTAGACGTAGGTGGTTGCTTCAGGTATGGTGTAGGAGGGAAACAGGCAAAGAGATGGGAGTGAAACTGAAGAGCGAGGGTGCTGGGATTTCAAATACGTCAAAATAAAAAGAAATAGAAAAGGCAGAAGTATGTTACTTTTTCTGTCCTGTGTTGTTAACAAAGCAGGATAACTTCTCTATCCCATATAACAAAAATGGAATGCTCCTGGGAAATATATACTTCTCAATCTCTGATAATTTCACGCAAAACAGTAGAAAGCTTAATTCAAGATAACCAATAAAAATGACAGCACTTAGGGTGGTAACCTTGGACAAAATCTGATGAAAACACAGAACTAGTGTGCAGATATTGCCCACCTGAATTTCTCCAAGGTGTCATCATGCTCACTAGCATAAAACATTTAAATTTAAAAGGCTTCATTAAATCAGCAAGGTATATGCAGACTATGTCAGACACTGGTTCTAGACACACAAGAAATAGAAGCTGAGACACATCCCTTTGGGTATGAATAGCAGTGAACATAAAAAATGCTGTCATGGGATCAAACTTAATTTTTCCCCCCAAAAAACCCTTGTTCTTTAGAAACCTTCACATTCTGAGGCAGAAATATCCTCTGGCAGGAACAGCTCCTGCAGTCACACAGCCAGTGGGAAAGAGCATCATACCCATAAGGTTCCTGTCAACATTTCTTGTGACTCACCGCTGCAGCCTTCAGCCATCCCTGGGAGGCTTCACTGACTTTTACAGACCCATTGCTCTCCTCAGGTTCAAAGGTCACATTGCCCAGAGACAACACACCAGCCAAGATAGCCTGCATGTCCACTTGTTCCTAAAACACAAAAAGAAAGGTAACTGAAAAACCTACCAGCATGTAGCGTGTACAACACAGATGATCCAGAAGTCAGAGATGTTAAGGGAAGAGGCACAGGCAACCTGTGTGAAAAAGCTCTGCACAAAGTCTGGCAGACTCAAGTGGTCTGAAAGTAACATGGAAAATCTAGACAAAGAAATAGGACTGAGCTTCAAAAGAGCAGCTAGAAAGAAACCCTGTGCCTGTAGGAAGCACAGATAGAAATGAAACAGCCCCAGGACTAACCTGTTCTTGGAAGCCCACCATGTCAAGGGCATTGCAAACCTCTTGGTATTTGTGCTTCCAGTGCTCAGCTACTTCCTGTGTACCAAATCGTCCACTTATGTACCTAAGAAAGTGTATATCTCATAAAAACCGTCACACCATTGGCACTGTAACTCAGTCCTACCCCACGGGAACAGAGCAGATCACCAGAAGTGGACACATGAAGGAGAAAAAAACTTTTCCAAGGTAGTGCAGCAGAGATCTCAGACCTCCTGGCTTCCATAATGATCCACACTATCTCTTCATGTAGCTCCACTTAGATCCCACTCCAGCTTCCACTCACCCATAGATAAAACCCCAGGGCAGAGAACAAAACTCCATTATGGTGTTTTCTCCTTCACCACCATCACAAAGACTAAGCTAGGATCTACCTTTGACGCACCTGTAGAATGAGGGATCCAATAGCCCATACATCCCCTTCTGCTCTGAAGACAGTCCAGCAAACATGTAGTAGAAGATGTGGAAATTCCTCTCCCCAGTATCCTGTTGCACCACCCGTGACTTCTCCAACAGGTACTCACTCAGCTTTGCACCTTGCACTGCACACAAAAAAGGTGACAGGGTGGGGAACTTCACTCTGGGGGGCATGAGGCTGCCTGGGCTGTCCCACATCTCTTCTTTGGTGCGAGGAGCACAGAATTGTCTAAATTTTCTTGTGTGCAAGACCCTCTAGGCTGCCCAGCACACTGGAAATGGGCTTCTCCATTCTTCCCGTGGTCTCAGAGATTTCTGGTCACCTCTTTTAGCAGAAACAAACGTTTCTGGATTCACAGAGTATTACTGACACTTGCCCTGCATTCTCACCCTCCATATCCTTGCTGCACTCTCACTCTGTCCAAACCTAGGCCTAATCCTGTCCACGTTTTATCCAACAGTGGTTGCTGTGAGATTTTACTTAATTGCACACCCTTCCCACAGGGAGCCACGTGCCAAAATTTTACCCTCCACAGGTTTTGGCTAACCAATCCTCTCACTCCAGTTCCTAACCACTCCCCAGGCCAGTAAGTGCCCTTGCCTTTACCTGTATTTTCCTGGAAACGCAGCTGTATGTATTTTCCAAAGCGGCTGCTGTTGTCATTCATCACTGTTTGGGCATTGCCAAAAGCTTCAAGCAATGGATTCACCTAAAACAAGTGAAGAAGCAGAAAAATCGTTCTTCTGATTAAGGGATCCAATCTAAGTTACTTGGAAAAATGTATCTTTAGCATCTGCTATCCAGATTTCAGTTGGAAAGTAACCACTCCATGAATATGGATCAGCACCTATTTTATCTCTGCCTGGATAAAGAAATTCAAAGAGGTAAATATCACTAAGACTAAGCACCATGAGATTAACGATGATCAGTACAACTGAACTGATGGGATCTCAGTAAGACCTCTGAGTCATTTGTTAGAAGATAAGGTTGGTATAACCTATTTCCACACAGTATCTGTTGTCACTAAATAATTTGAGTGCTTTACAACAGCAATAAACAAAGTCACCAAGGCACTCAGTTAATATAAGTATGACAGCTTAGCTGCTGAAATTTGTAGACATAAGGACAGTGCATTATAAAGGAATTAACAGAACAATCATATGAGCTTGCTAAGCTGGATGCAAAGGTGGCAAAAAGACAGTTCTTCTGTATTTGAGCAAAGAATGCCTGTCAGCTGGAAGAACAATGCCTCAAAGTAGATGCTGAGCAGCCTGCTGAACACAGCTTTAAGGTATGACTGTAATCCCCCAAAGGACTAACTTAGTCTTTGGATATACCTGCAGGAACCAAGTAAGATGCATATTATTGTTTCACCATCACCTCTAGGCTTTCCAAGGGCAGCTCATCTGGCTGAAGTGAGTTATTTCTAGTGGAGGAACTGCAGGTTGGCTCTAGGCATTCTGGTGAGCAAACACAGCTCTCCTGCCTGTGGAACCTGCTCAGTTCAGAAGCAGCCTGGCAGTGTGGCCCAAGCCAGCTCTAAGCAGAGACAGCAGGAATATCAACGTCACATTTCCACAACCCAGCACAGGCATTCATCTTGGACCCACCATGGTAATACCACACTGAATTAATAAACCATTCCAGAGCCCAAAGCACAGCATGGGGCATTGGGTTTATGTATCAATGTATTGGTTGCAGGAGGAGTTAAAGCTGTTTTCCGTGAGGAGATGCCAGACATTTTCCCCATATCCAACAGAGCCAGTGCCAGCTGGCTCCAAGACCTGCCACTGGCCAAGGCTGAGCCCACCAGCGACAGTAGCAGTGCCTCTGGGATAAAAGATGCTGCACAACTACAGCAGGGAGAGAAGAGTGAGAATGTGTGAGAGGAACAGCTCTGCAGACACAAGGTCAGTGAAGGAGGAGGGGCAGGAGCTGCTCCAGCTGCCAGAGCAGAGATTTCCTTGCAGCATGAGGTGCAGCCCACAGTCAGGCAGCTGTGCCCCTGCAGGCCCCTGGAGATCCATAAGGAAGCAGAGATCCACCTGCAGCCCCTGGAGGAGCCCACAGCAGAGCAGGTGGATGCCTGAAGGAGGCTGTGACCACATGGAAAGCCTTTCTGGCAGGACCTGTGGTGAGAAGCCCGTTCTGGAGCAGGTTTGTTGATAGGACTTGTGACCTTGTGGGGGCCCACGCTGGAGCACTCTGCTCCTGAAGGACTGTACCCTCTGGATGGGACCCAGACTAGAGCAGTCTGTTCCTAAAGTACAGACGTACAAGTAGCTAATGGACAGTACTGACACTGGAGCAGCCTGCTCCTGA
>VWYP01001843.1:104487-158646 GCA_013400435.1 Pycnonotus jocosus | reverse complement strand
AAAAAAAAAAAAAGGCTTATAAACTAGCAGAAAATAATAAGGTATTTTAATTAGGAAAGAGTGTACTAGTACAGATAAAACTCCCCATGCTACTATACATCTCTACAATTCAGTCCAAACTCACTGTCTCTTGGAGTTCAGAGATACTCTGGGCACGTTTCACCTCTAATTTTTCATTCAGTACTAGAAATGTAAGTTCAAAAACGAAGGAAACCGATTTGCTTGAGTTGCTTTTGGGGAGTAATTAAAATGGATCTGCTGGGTCCTTAATGACTGTCATATCTGGCTAACGAGTATCAGTGTGGCTGAACAGCTGAAAGGGCACCCTAGCTGAGCAGTTCAGCTCCCACAGGCTCAGAGGAAACAAATCTGGCGCTGTATCATCATTTCAGTCACCTCACCTCTTCATTTCGACTCTCAAAGTAGGCAGTGACCATGGAAAAGTCCCCATTTTGGTAAGGACTTACATTCAGAAGGATTCTACTCAGTCTGACTCTGGTTACTGTTTTCTCTAGCTTGCTTTTCTCCTAAGCCTTTAAAACAAGATACCTGCTCATTCTGCTTCTCCAAGACTTCTAAGTGCTCAAGTTGAACTTTTTTTAATTGATCCATTTCTTTTGACTGCTTCATTGCCAGCTGTGATTGAGAGAAAATAATGGGGAGGGGGGGAGAATATAAGATATTATTAACAAATAAAATAAAAACCTGCTTGAGAGATACACACATATATGTATAAAACATCACAGGAGGCTTACTACATCACCCAATCTTAATAAAAGCTTAATATTATATAATTAATTAATATATATAATTAATAGATACATATTATACATATTGCACATAATACATAGACTTGGCAAACACACAGGAATTAACAGTAATTCTGTTAATTCAAAATAGCTTCACCTTGTATAGATGTCAGATCTTTTATTTTACAAGTATGTGCAACAAAGCAAAGACAAAAATCCACTAGAGCTGGATTCTCAACACAGAGGAATGAAAAAGAATATCCAGAAAGAGTGTCCAGTGACTTGTCAAGGTTATAGTTACCCTTTTTCTCTCTTCCAGGAACTTTTTCGTGTTGCTGCTGTTCAGTTCTCTGACTCGCCTGAAAAAATGCAAATGTTCTCCATGAAGACTCATTGGAATAAAAGAAACCCAAAAGCTACAATAGAGAGAATCACAAACTCTTAAGGTTTATTTTGGTTTTTGATTATCTGTACCAGGTGGGACTAATGGCAAACGGTACACTCCTCTGGCTACAGAACTTTACACTTAGAGATTTCCAAGTATATTGGCAGTATGATTGAAGACTTGACTGTTGTGAATGAAGTTTGTTTTTTCTTTACTCAAGAGTGATGGTCAAAACTTGAAAAAAATTTTTTAATTAATTTGTGCATCCCTTGCTGCACTCTGCAGTAAGTTTTGGTATATAAAAAGTGCTGTGTGTCTTAAGAGTGGTAATTGCAAAAAATCATGTGATGATCATAAGAAAAGTTACACTTATCAATACTGCAAGCTTTTAAAAGCTGTTACTTATGCAAAAATATAAATATTATTTATGCAAAAATATAAATGCACAATTAATTAATTGTCTCTTCCTAAGATTTCTGCCATGACAGAGGACAAAAATAGTTCCAACAGTTGAATCAGCCCACAAACCAGACCTGCTTTCAGATCTGGGAACAGGTTTATCTTGGAGTCATTAGTGAGGTCTGATACAACCAAGCAAACCGTTACTAAGGGCTCTGACCACTCATCCTCCTGATGAGCTGGGAGTGTGCAGCACTCAAGGGACTTGGTTCAGCAGGAACAGGTTCAGGCTTTGGGACCAAAATAACCCAGTGCCAAGGAGGGAATGTAAAAAAGGAAAGAATGAGCCAGATGGCAAGGCCAAAGTGAAGAGGAAACCCCGAAGGCTTGTAAGACTTCATCATATAGGTTTTGCTTTTACTCCCTTCTCAGTCAGGCCCTCATTTCACTGAAAAAGCAAAAAAATATAATGCTCTTGAAGTACAATAATTTAAATTTAATAGTGTGATTGGACTAGTCAGTCTAGTCAGTCAAAGATGATCAGGGCACCAGAGTCATTAAATGGATAAATATGAGAAAATCACCATTTTTTTTCCCAAACGGTCATCTAAAAATATATCCAGAACAATTTAGACCTTGTTTCCATACATAAAAGCGTGGTTTTAATGGAATTAATCCATTACTTCCCCTGTCAGCCTTTGACAGCTTTCTTCCCTTGTCAGGAAGGGATACTCACCTCTCTCTTTCAGCTTTGTTTTTGATAGATTTGTCTTGGCTAATGGCTTTGCTGTTCTCCATGGATATTTTAGCCTGGTTGGCACGCATCTCCTTGCTTTCCCTGGGCAAAACCAAACACAGTCATTAATGCCTAAGTCGCAGCTGTTGTGGAGGTTGGGTTCCTCTACACTGTGGTTACTTTTTCCTTGAAGTATTAAGGAAGAGGAAAGAACCAACAACATAAAAATTCCCTTCCTTTGGGCAGAATTTACAGAATTTGAGCAGGCATTCAGAAATCTCCATTTATTCCAGAGAATATGATCTGAACGACGAGTTTAAAGCATTTTTACACTTTGAATATTGTAAAAGTGTATGAAATACTCCCTTTCCTCCCTATTATACAAGTTGTCCTAGTACGAGCTTCTACCAGCCATTTAGAAAATGCAATTTGTCTTTTATAACTGCCTAAAAAATTTACAAATCCTGCACTCAGAAGGTAACAGCAATATCAACAGTAATAATATTTGCTATTTGTAGTATGAGCTGACAGACTTCCTTTAAAAACTCCTATTTTGGGCCTGTGGGCCTGAAAAGAGTGGTTTAGTCCATGGTCAGGCTTGTGTTTGGTTTCTCCTTCTGGCTCAGTGAACCTTTTAGCCTCTCTTGTGAAATGAGAGAGCTTTTGGAAAATTTTTATTAAAGAACTGTGGTGCCTTTTTTTTTTTTTTTTTTTTTCCCCTCCGTGAGTTAATAAGGTTAAACATTTCCTGGATAGACATTTAAAAGAAGTGGTATCACAGCAAAAATTAGTTCTGGGTTCTAAAAAAATGATATGTTGAGAACCCATTTCACTCCAACAATCCTTTCTTCAAATAAAAGCTTTTATTTTCTATACTGAAATTGAAGCAATTTTCAAGCACACTGTCTTACAAGGAGAGCTGAAATAATTTATTTTGATTACTGTGCTGAAGGATATGAAAAGTTAGTGTAGGTGTTCAAACTGACTTAGCCTGTTTGCATCAGATACAACTTTAGAGTGGAAGAAGTTAAGAGGATTAGAGGATAACTGTGCATCACTGATGATTTAGGAATGAGGCACTGGCCATGGAGGTGGCTGAAAGGGCCAACACATCACGTTGTCTCCAGCAAAAACACTCTCCCTCCCACAAGCAGTGGTGATTCATGGGACTGGAAGAAGTGGATAAGCCAGGATGGTAAAGAAAAAAAAGAAAAAAAAAAAGGGAAAAAAAAGGAAAAAGGTTTCTGTGAAAAATGTGGCACTGCAAGATTTAGTTGCCGATTCCCTACTGAGTCATAGTGACTGCACCTCTGAAATTTATACAAACATGTCTTTTGAAGGGATACTTAACTTTAAGCATGTAAGTCTATCCTTGGAATTCATATATATATTTAGATGACATCAAAGTGCATTAACATGTCATTTTCTGACACCAGTATTGTTTGAATAAATAGAAATCTCTTCTTCCATTTAAAAAAACCCACTACACTTTTTTTTTTCTCTCTCTTTCTCTCTGGTTATTTTATCTGGAGTACATAATGCTTGTGAATAACAGCCTCAAGTCCCCAATTTCTGAACTGCTGCAGGATCACCACATTCAGATCAGCCAAGGTAACTCACTCTGGGGAGGCAGGGGGCTCAGCACCCCTGGAGCTCAATAAGCTTCAGGTTTTTAGTCGTATCTGCTGCCTTCTGCTTTGTTTTTAAATGAGCCCAAAGCACAGACAGAAATTGCTTTTTGTGCTGCGCATGGCGGGAAAGCACCTTTCCTACAGCAGGCAACTGCATCATTTCAGATTATTGATCTCTGCTACCTGCTCTGTGCCCTCTGTTGTGGTATCCAGCTCATTACCTAGCTCAGAGAGAGGGAGGTGGTGAGCACAGCCTGCTGAGAGCCTGCTCCACTCCCACGCTGCCCTCACACAGATCCCGTTTTTCCTATGGATATACCCGAATTGCCTCCTGGCCTCTAGAGATAAATACATGTCTTCCTACATACAATATATTACATTAAAAAGTTTACAAATTATGAAGTGTGATGTCTCTTTGGGGCATTATTATTCACATTTCAATATTTCACAGCCCAAATTCTTCTGAAATATTCATAGATTCAGACACAGTCTTAAATTCATTTTAAACTGGAAAGTCCCCTGTCTGCAAGTAATTCCCAAATAAGCAGAAACATACTGAATTGCAATGAATAAAGCAGAAAGAATATAGAAGGTTATTATTCCTGGGACAGCTGAGCAAAGAGAGTCCTTGGTATTTATCAGGATGAAAATTTTCAGATCTGGCTCTTAGTAGCTTTAAACACAGAGCAATACATGGACTGAACACAAATGATTTCTAATAAGAAAGCAAAATCCATGGCTAAGAGTATAAGACTCATATACAAGAAATTATAGAGGCATGTTTAAACAACGTACAGATACAGAAATTCTAAACCCAAAGACTAAAATGATGAGGAAAAAAGCTTTTAAAATTTTTTAAGTTTTCCCTTAGTGTATATATACTAGTGGCCTGAAATGACAGCTTCTAGCAAAGTTAAAAGAACGTGGAAGTATGTATGGAAAAGAAAACAAAAAAATTTACTTTTACAGGCCATATATTAGTAAATTATCTTCCAAGCATTCTGATGAATTTCAAGTAGAATGAAAAAAAACCCTCAAAAAAAGAGAAAGTGATGTGATTTCCTGGGCTGATGCAGCCAAGTATGATTTAGAGATACAGAACCAAGGACCCTGCCTTTCCCTGGCTAATAATTTTGGAATTATGAATTTGTATAATAATTTAACAATTTTTGGACTTCATATTTGTCTGGGTATGTTTTGCAGGACAGCTTGAATAGACGGGTTAACACAGAGATTAACATAAAGATGAGCTCACTACAAGCCTTTTTGCTGGGACAATTCTCTGTTGGATGGAAAGCTTGCAGCTCCCAGCATGTGTTCTCTCTGATGCAAAGATAAGTTGCTTTTTCACTCAGGAATTTTAAAAAAATCATTTCAATTCCTTCTTCAAATGTGATTTATTTATTTCTTTTCTCCCCATGCTGAAGATGCTGAAGACAATTACATATGAATCTTCATAGACACACACATATATATAATGTGTACACGCATATTTGATGTCCATATGCTTTCAGGCTGCCTCAGATAATAGAACATAGGATAAAAATATGATTCCTCTACTTACACCATTTTTAGCACTGTGACTATAATATGCATTTAATTTTATTTGATTTCAAATAGGCAGGACGGTTAATTACAAAAGCACTAGTGTCATGTAGCATCTTCTGTGTGATTATAGCAGGATATTGTATGAAGATAACACATCAGTCCAATGTAGCTTATCCTGCAACCTCTTTTGACCTCACTTCTCATGGATCATTCTTACAGCCACCAGTGCTACAAACATGAGTCCGCAGCTGACAGCAACTCCAAAGGATATTTCCATACTTGATACTTCTCAGTTTCTAGCCTCTGAATTGCAATTTCTGGGTAAAGTCAATGCAAACTACCAATGCTTCATCACCCCTGCTGCCTTTAAGGAGGTTCAGATGATCTAAATCAGCTAAGAAGCCCATTCCTCTTTCTACCTGTTAGAGGTTAGGATCTTTCCTTTTTTATTTTTTCCTTTTTCTTTCTCTCAGGGAATTTTATCCCATTTGTTGCTAAGAGACGATAAGGACCGAGTACTTAAGAGAAACAAAAGAAATGGCCAAGGTGTAGGAAGAGTGCAGGTGAACTTTAGCAGTTGAGGGGCTTTCTTTTGGAGGGGAAGAGATAGCAGGAGATTTTGGCTGGGGGTGAGGGGCTGGGCTCTGCGGATCTCACTCACTGGATGGAAGGGGAGACAGGCTGTGGCTGCTGTGGGAAGAGTTTGCCACCACTGCGGGGTTCTGTCTCCTACTATATTCTCCTGCTGTGAGTGAGGCTCTGATCATAAGGGCAGCTGTTGCACTGGGACCTTGTTAACACCCCAGCTCACTGGAAAGGACCCTCACCATCCGCTGGGGTGCCTCAGGGGAACACCCAGGACGCCGAGTCCCTTGCCTCTCTGAGGGAGCCTCTCTCGGCCATGTTCAGGAGCGGGGCTGCCGCTGCCCAGCCCGCTGTTTTTCTGCCACTGCTCTGGGTTTTTCACTACACCGTAACCCCACACCCATCGCCTGCCCAGGGACACTCCTGGGGCTCCTGCTACATCTGCAGAGTTTTCTGCTCCATTTCCTTTCCACTCTGGGGTCTGCTGGCCCCTGCCATTCCAGCAGCTCCCCTCACTGCCCAGCCCCTCCGCCGTGGCCGCCTGAGGGGGAGGCGGCTGAGCTCGCGGCACAGCGCCCCCTGCAGGCTCAGGGCAATCATTGCACCCGCCCTGCCCGGCCGGGAGCCAGCAGCGCCCCCCGGTGGCCGAGAGCGGAACTGCAGCGCAGGGAAAGAGCCTGGGCCGAGAGAGGCCGGGACGGGGCTCTGCTCTGCCCGGGGCTGCTGCCGGCGGGGTTGGTTTGTTTGCCTTGTTATACACACACATACACACTAGTAAAGAATTGTTATTCCTTTTCACATATCTTTGCCTGACAGCCCTGTAATTTCGGAATTATCATAATTCTGAGGGAAGGAGGCCACATTTTCCATTACAAGAGACGTTCCCGCCTTCCCTGGCAGACGCCTGTCTTTCAAACCAGTACACTACCTAAACCTTGTATGGTTGCTTCTTTTACTTCAACCATGAATTCAGCCCACTGCCTTTGGCACCAGTGCAGGAGCTGTCAATGCAAAAAACTAAAGCATTACACAGAGCAGACCTAAACCAAGCCCTCATCATCAGGCAGCACTGCCCTGCTCACCTGTCATGGGAGAATTTCAGCTGCTGAGTTTGTTGTTCGTGAGCATTAATGAGCAGTTTCTTCAGTAGTTCACACTGCTGGTTCAAGTGCAAGTCACGGATTTCTTGCTCCTCGGCACTATGTGTGTTTATCATCTCAGACCACTCCTTGGTGTGCTGAGCCACGATCTCTTTGACCTGCAGGGAGGTAACATTAGGTTTGTTAGAGGCTCCCACATAGAGCAACTCCACCTACTGCTGAAGGTGATGTAAAGACAATGATAAAACAGGTTCTGAAGAACACAGCTAAATTGTGAAAAATGGAGTTGCACAAATAAAGTTGCTTCACAGATAGCAAAGCAACTGAGGACAATGAGGACACTGCTGGGTGGTATAAAAACAGATGTAAGCCCACCCCTACTATTAGGCCACTATTATCTAAAATGTCCTCAATAGACTGGCTGAATAAATAGGCTCTTCATTGTACTACCATTGTTTTAAAACCTTCTTTAACACCGAGTTAATAATAAAATAGTTTCACACTTTTGTTGCCAAGAAAAAGATATGTATTAAAAGTACTGAACTTAACAATGGAAAAACCTGGTGAGCAGGGTTTCTCTGAGGGCTTAAAGATAGCCTTTGATTTTGTGGAGACAGTTTCACAAACACAGAGCATTTACTGAGAAATCCTGTATTCAGTACAACCTGAATCTGAGGATGGGCTACGTATCTTTGTTTTATATTCATTAAGTCAGCAGGGAATCTGACAAGTATTCTTCTCTTGCTTATCTCCCAAGCCTCACAAGAATAATGAGATTAAAGTTTTGGAATGTTCCCAAGAGACAGTATTAAGAAGCCTAAATCACCACAGTTGTTATTATAATATATTGCGCTCATTGATTTTGAAAAGAAGCTAATAGAAAGATATGTTTTATTAACCTTTAATGACTATCTTTGGGTATTTTGACATGCTATCCTACTTTTCCATAAATGGTATACAAAATGTGCCCCTCAATAAATCCATCTTCAGGTAATCATTTCAACTACAACCAGTAACATCTGGGACATCTTCTGTGAAAGCGAACTTGATCCTTTTTAACAAAAATTACCACGGTTTTGCTTAGAAAGTGAGAGAGAGGTAAGAGAATAAAAGTGAGAGAATTTTTATGCAAATCCCAGCTAAATATTTTAGCTGGGGTTTGCATAACGAAGAACAGATTGTCTTGCACACAGCAGTGAAGGTGAAAAAAGTGGAGATTTTATCAGTCCCAGTCTCCATTCTGCCCTGGAGAGACTCCTCTGAAGGGCTTCTTACTTAAAGCTCATGGTGCACAATAAAGAGGGAATCTAATGAAATCAAGTGAGTAATTCTGGAATAGATCAAGATGACTACTACTAACTTAAAGCCAGATTTGCACTTAACTATAGGTAAATAGTGGTCTCATATCAAAAAAGGTACAAGCAGCTGACAGAAAGCAACCTGGAGTTTTCGACAGAAAGCAACAAAAGCCTTTTGAGGCAGAAGTTGGTATGATTAACACAGGCCCAATTCACCAGGGTGCTTAAGAGTCAGTGTGCCTCCAGCAAAATGAGCTATGCTTCTTTTTGTGCATGTGGGGAAGAGTACTACTCAGCCCAGAGCCTGTCAACCGTGAAATGATATGAAGGATGTGGTGCAGTTTGTGGGAGTAGTATTTGGTAATAGTAATAAGGTGTTTGTAAGTATTGCCTTCAGAGCCTGGAAAACATGACATTTAAGTTAGGTTGTATGAACCTCCTCTCAATAGTGACTTCGTTTGGCTTATCAAGCCCCAAGGAGACCTAGGATGGACCGAGGAGAGCTATGTCGTGGCTGAATGTTTTAGGAAAACACGTTCCTTATTTATTTTCAATGCAGAGTTTCCAGATGGAGTCAGCTCCATCCATGGTTTGAAGTAAAAATGGTACAGGTAGATCAGTCCAAAATCGTGAGTGTAATTTGTAGCACAGCAGCAAAGGGGCTGTGCCCTCAGAAAACTCCCACAGTCACAGTGTTAGAAATTATTAATATTTCAAAAAGACAAGTGCTGTTATGTGGCCAAGGGAGCAGGAGGCCAAATGTTCACCACCACCACAGGCATTCCAGTAAACAAAGAGGAGTTTGCTTTTATTTAAGGCCTCCTTACACTGTAGAGAAAATGCAAAATGAACTTTGTGTGAAAAAAGAATCATGACAATAAAATAGTGAAATAAATAGTGGAAGTCATGGCAAAAGCAAGTATTTTGTGACTTAGTTACAAAGCATTTACAAAGTCCAAAGAAAGACAGAGGAACAAAGACTCAAGGGCTCATTGCAAATTAATAATGTGATAATTGTTTTTAAATGGTGAACATTATAAACCTGAAGGCAGGAATTCTGAACCTCAGGTACACTGATACCACAGGATCATGTAGTATCTCATAGAATTACTGAGTCCAACTCACTGTAAAGTGACAGTGTGGTAATACTTAGATAAAGTATTTAATCTAAGAATGAAGAAATAATCAGAAAAACAGCCTGCCTGTGTTTGTGGACAGATGTGCTATGATGTGCTGCTAATTCCAGAAGCAGCAGGCAGCCTAAGCACCAGATACACCGCCTTGTAAAACAAGCTTTTCTCTAGGGATGGAAAGAGAAACTTTCTTTTATTACATCTCCACCAAGGTAGAAGTCTCATTTCAGGTACAGCTAGATATAACCTGATGGGAAGGATGTAAGGGATGTGCCAAACACCAGTTTTAAGACTTTGAACACTCAATTTGACTTGGCTTCCGAGAAACGTAGAACTCATGGCCATTAAATCTTCTGAAATCCAATTTTGCTGCAGATCCGTGATACACTTCAAAGTTCAGCTGTAGTAAATTCAGAGAACAACCCTGCTTTTCTCCAATTTATTAGCAGCACAGTTGAAATGACTATTTAATTTTCACTGGGCTGTGCTCTTGTCCTACTTTCTGCTATTAAGGCAGTGTTGCTTGTCCTAAAGGATAGGAAAAATAACCATTAGCTAACTTCTCTCTTTCCTGTTCTGCAGACTATGTTTGCAAGCCTGTCCTTTCATCTGTTCCTACACTGGGCCTAAGAGACTAATTAGAATCCTGATAAGGAACCTTCTTTTGCACAGCATATATGCAAGAAGTCTGTTTAGTCGCTAAGTTCAAGCAGGAATGATCTTTGAAGTAATCCTTCCTTTTTTGTCTTTTCATCCTCTGCCCGCTTGATATGGGGACCTACTTTGCTAATGCAGGAGAATAATTTGCATTTGCTAGGTTAATTGTGTGTGAAGTACACGCTGGGACATTCAGATTTAATTTCAATATTTTATGTCAAACTTGGGCTGGATGTTTCCTCATGAACAGGAGGAGTTTTGTACATGAAAAGGTCTCTTTGGTGCTAAAGGTGTGTACAGGCATGTTGTGGCACAGAGATGTACTGGAGGACATGAGCTATAATTAAAGATGAATTATGTTCCAATCTGATATCAAAATTAGTGGGCCAAATGCTGAGAAATGCTGAACAACTGTTAATTAATCAAACTCCCACTATATCAGTGTAATGCATTCAGCATCTCAGAATTTAATCTAATTTAATTGCACCTACCTTCATCTAAGATAAGAGTTAATTTCCCTATGGTCTTGAGCACCATTTTCCAACCCGTTGCTTGCAAACCTTTGATTGATCTCCAGGAATAATTCAAAGGCCCACACACAGCAGTTGAAGCAAAAGAGGTTGGTAAATAATCTGGACAATTTTGATGGAACAACAGTAAGCAAGACATTGAAAATCATTAGAGGAATCCTCAGAGGGGGATGACTAGCAGAGTTCTTTGGGAATTATCCAATAATCAGAAGTTTTGAATTTCAAGTCTTATATTGAAGTCTTACATTTCAAATCTTACATTTAAGTGTCCTTTCAAAATGTCATCCTAAAACCTGACATGGGAGTGGATGAAAAAAATCAATCTTTTTTTCCAGACGTGGATTAAACTAAAGGGAACCAGTTTGAAGGCAGGATTTTGAAAGGAACAGGGCTCAGAAACAGAATATATTTGTGGAAAGGGAGAACATGAGTCACACTTATTGGATTTGGAAGATTAACGAGCATTTGGATGTTCCTTGTGTACCAATGACACATAGCTCCAGACTATGAGTGACACAGGTGAGAGAGAGATCAGAGCAAATAAATTTTTGTGTAATGTAATTTCAAATGAGTTTTGGAGCTTATGTCTGGATGATTGGGAGCCAGTGCTCCTCAGAGAGTTTGTTTCACTAAGAGAGGAATGATTTTTTTAATTTATTTTTTAACTTAACAAATTTGCTTTTATTTAAGGAAAGGGTTCCAGACTTTTCGTAGGGGAAGAAGATCAGGAGATAAAAGAGTACTTTAGTTTTTATTCCTGGGTGGTTTTCCTACATTTACAACTGCGAGGGCAGCAACAAGAAAGCAAGCCTTGTTTAGAAAATTAAGATCTTCTCTGCATGGAATAATAAAACCAGAAAATAAAGTTCAAAGAAGACAAGATAAAAATTAACTTATTCTAGCCTCAAAGATGTGACTGTGTTTGTGTGTATTTTCACAGGTTTCAGCTTTTACTGGGGTCAGTCTCCAGTACTGTCTTCCCTCCAGATGATTTTGTACATGGATGAATTTTCTGGTGTGCCTGCCACCCTCTAGTCTGGATAGCTTTCAAAAACATGTCAACAAGTCCTGGATAAGACTTCCAAAGGAAATAGGAAGTCAGTGAACACAGCACTGGGACAGTGGGACAGCAGTACAGAGGAAACAGCTCTGAGCAGCTCCATGTGAGCCATGGGCGTGAGAACAGCTTTCCCAAATTTGCTGAGGTTGAGTCCCAGGGCACTTTTATTCCCCAGGACCTTGGAGAAAACAAAGCAATGAAGCAATGGGAAAAAAACCAAACCAAACCAAAAAACCCCCAAACAAACAAACAAACAAAAAACCACATTAGAAATAAGAAGGCATTTGGTTCAAGAGTGGGCTCCTCATTCCCTAAGAAATGGATTACCAAGGTCATGGCAACAATGATGGAAAATGAAATAGAAACTTCTTTATGTATGTATTTTGGGAATGTATTTAGCATCCAAATTTCATATAACACGTATTCTCTTTGCTTAACTAGAGCTGACACAAATGACCAGTTTCACTTCACGAGGCATGAATATGGCACTTTCCTCAAAAATTTGAAAACAGCAGGAAATTGATGTTGCTTTAAAAATTTTTTTAAGAAACACTTTTAGACACTCAATTACTCCCATTCTTTTCAACACTGTTATTATTGCTGAAAATTATTCATATGCTTCCAAGAAAATTAACTACCACTTGGGTCTCAAAATCTCTTTTCAGAAGTTGCATGTGTTAAAATTGGCTGTTTGCTTACCTTAGATTTGTGATCTGATGTTAATGTCTGAATTTTAATTTCCGTTTCTTTCTTCAATTCAACACAATTACTTCCCCTAAAAAAAAAAGGAAAAATTGCAAACGTGTGCCACAAGTTAAACATCTCCCCATTCAGTCAGCGCTTACTAATTAAAATGTTAATCAAAGTTGAAGTGCTGCACCGTATTGGAATGAAATTATTTCTTCTGGCAATCCATTCACAACTTACAAAATATTGTTGGATTAATGATCAGTCAATTCAAACACCACATGATTAATTCTAGATTGGCCCAGCAATTATTCTGTTGCCGAGGATGTGTCAGGCATCTCCATTTATGATACTTGGTTCCTTTTCCAGGCTTAAAATACCTTGCCAAGAGAAACAAGTTTGTGCTTGAAAATTTACAGGCCTACCTTTGCCATGATTTTAGACTTTGTTTTAAAAGTGATTTGGTTACTTTTATTTAGTTTGAGGATGAGAAAATTATGTAATTCGAATAATTACCTCCCAGGGTGATTTGATTGCAATAAATTTGAACACCTATAGAAAATGTAGGTGTTCCTCTGTGAGAATAAGTGAATGGGCTGCAAAGGAGGGGCCTGGAATAAAACAATATCTTGAGAGAAGTCTGTTTGGACAGCTCTGTAATTGCTCTGTGTTGGATTATCCACTGATGTAAAGTGATGCAGCTCCATGTCTGGACAGGGACACATTTATTTATCAGCTGCAGCTGCCCCTAATAAGGACGGTCATTGCTTGACTGCAGTAACATTAATCCATGTTTGCTCCAGAAAAGGAAATTTATGAAACTCTTAACAAGTTTCAATCCTATTTTCATATCAAAGTACTGCTAAACTTATGGAAACCAGCAGAAAATTTTACCATCAAACAGTACCAGGAAAGTCCTTACTGAAAATCGTGTGTCTTGTTTTCCAAAGGTCATGTATTTTCTTCCCAGAGTAAGGGAAATTTTGTAGACATTTCTAACACTGATTTGACACTTTGGAAGAAATCTGAAGACATAGAGAGAGGTTCTGAACACTGTTATCTCTGCCTGAAAAAACCCAACAGCTGAAATGGAAATGGTTTTGATTACACTGTGATCAGGGTGTGGCTGTAATGGAATATTTAATGTGTTGTTCAGTATGAAAGACACTGATTCTTAGGCGTGAATCAGACATACTCTATCCCCAAACAGCTTAATTAGTTCAGTCACTGGACTCTTCAAAACCCCAGACATTCAAATCACTAGCTGATCCCTTCTCTGGAAATGCAGCTTTCATCATATCCCAAGGCAACTTCCAGCCAGTTTGGACACTGGGCATAATGGGAATTGCCCCCAGCTGCAGAGGAAGAGCCCATGGTTGAACCATGGAGTCACAGCTGGGAACAAACACCCAGGGACAGCCCCAACCCAGGGTGACCCACCTAGCTCACATACACAGATACACTTGGATTCCTGCACAGTCCCAATAACTCAGAAGGATCTTTGTGTGCCCTCACTCTAGTTCAGAGTGGGAACACAACCATACCTCTATCCCCATATGCCTCTCTGAGATTTTTAAGCATTTCAAGTGTATGACAGAAATAGCACAGGGAGCAAAATCCTGTCCATCTGTCAGTGAATTATCATGAGATTAAAAAATCCTACTTTGCAGAAAAATATGCAGTTGGCATTTGTCACACCATGTGGCGGAAATGGACCACAAAAAAGTGCACAACAAGATCAGACGAGAAAGTTGTCTTTACACCTATCAAAGGCCTTTTTATCAGGAAATAACTTGACAATTTCAATATGAATGTCTTGAAAACATGTTTTACAAGTTCTCTTACAACTCTTATTCCTTGCAAATGCTCCAGAATGACAGCCAAGGCAATGGAGCATGTCCTATGCTCATTGAACCCAGGATTCTGGATTCACCAGATCACCTAAGTTCAATAAAATTTGTAAGTGCCAACCAATGTATTCACTTTTAAGCATGTCCTTTAATACCCTGCACAACTGGGGTGGCCATAAGTACCTTGCAGAATGGGCTTTCAGGGCTCGCCCTGAAGGAAGCCCTTAAAATATTTTGTTATGGCATTAAAAAGTATTTTCACGGAAAGTCTGTCAGACACTGATTTTGATTTGGCTGTTAATTAGATGCACACAGTTAGTCTTGTAAAAGTGAAGGAGTCATCAGGTGACTGAGAGCTCTGGAGTCCATGGAAAGTATGGAATTGTGGTAAGGAACAGTGGGTTTGCATTGAAGCTGCTTCTGGAGTGGTCATTTCCCATTTTATTTTTAACTCATAATATGGAACTATCATAAAGGTTTTGGTGTTCACGCAAGAAGTGTTGTAAAATTAAGAAAAGATGCTGCAAGTAGCCAATTGAGTGACCTCAACCTGGGAATCAAATTATGGACTGATTTGATACTTGTTCCATTTTGGGATGATCTGGACAGCATTGTTATCCAGGAAAAAACCATATTTATTGGACAATCATTTCCACCTTTAGCTTCCTGACACACCTTCCTTGGATGTTTTGTCTGGACAGGTAGAGGCACTGGCTCCTTCTCAGGCCAACAGGAACACTGAGATTCTTAAATACCAGAGCACAGAGAAACATTTCTGCTCCCACAATAATTATGGTGCAATGCCCAGAGTTCACTTCTCTGCCACTGTAGTAAATAACCTGACTGTAATTAAAAATCCAGCTGTATCAGTAACCTTCTGCTTTGTTATATTCAATGAAATTGAATCAAAGCCACATTTAATTAATCAGTCCTGCAGTCGCCCCCTCTCTGCTTGGAGAAGTAGTAATTTTTTGGAAGAAACTCCTTAGATTCTAAGTATTTGTGTGCTTAGAATTCTCCTGTCTTGAAAAAAAAAAAGTACAGCATGAATTGTGAGCTTTCAATAATTAAGTGATGAGAGTTCTCCTTACCTTGTTTACTTCTGACAGTTCTGTTTCTGTTCCTTTGCCAATTTACAACATGCACATGCAAAAACCCACCACCATTCCAAATAATTTATAGAAAAAGTATTCTTGGAAGAATCCAGTGCCAAACAGGCAACTATGTTCAGTATCCAGTGAGTGAGTTGCTGCCAGCTGTTGTTGCCAGATGACAACAATATGAAATTAAGAGCAACTATTAGCATAGCTGGACACGGAACTAAAGTAATTCCTGCTGTCTCTGTGAAATTCCAGTGACACCATGAAAGGTGGACAAGTGAAACTGCTGCCAGATGAGCAGCAAGGAAACAGCAGGTCCTGCTACTTAACTCCAAATTAGAATTAGACATTCTATTAAAGTCATCAGCATCTTCCAGGAACCTTTCTGGGACAAACAGGAGATTCACACAGATAATATCCCAGGCCACCAGCTTGCAAAAATGAAAATAACTCCATTCCAGTCAAAGGAGTAAGACCCATTTACCCCAGCTGAAGGTCTGTAAGTTTTTTGTCAAAAAGAAACTTCAACTCAACAGCACAGCAAAGGTCTATTATTTTCAAACATTCAGGATTTAGAAGCAAGCATTTCCCCTAAAATCAAAACATTGCTACTTTCTGGTCACTAGAGCTGTTGAGGACCTTAGTCTGCTCTCACTGAACACAACAGTGACATTCCCTGGGGAGTGCAGTGAGACCAGACTAGACCACAGAAATAAAAATTTAAGGCAAATCCTTTGCTTTTACTTTTAAAATTCTGATAGCAGAAGACTAGAGAAAGGCAGAGTGAGCCCAACATTTATGGCCTATTGTTAGAGCTCATTCTCAGGCTGATGTACGATGCTGGTTCAAGCTGTAATGCCCTTTTTATAAATGCTTTATTCCAGACTACAAAAGCATAAGATACCAAATCTATTTTAAGTCTAAAGAAATATACTTTAAAATAATATCTTACCCCTTCTTCTTGATTGCCTTCTCTAACATTTTCTCATATGACACCTTTTCTTTATCATACTGGGCCACTATTTTGTCAATTTGTGTGCAGTGTAACTTCTGCATGGCGCTGTGCTCCTGGAAAACAGTAGGACCTTGCCATTAGGCTGATGGATTTTTGATGTTCAATTTTCTTAGAGCATAAAAAAAAATCAGTGTACAAATATCAGTGTACAAATAGACAATTCTGACAATGGAATTTAATCTGATCTAGCCGTGTATTAAACACTCCAGGTATTCCACCACAAGCATTAAAACATTTCTTCTTTGTTTGAAAAATTAAAACCTGCAGTGAACCTTAAAAATATGGTACATTTTAAAACAAAGCAATGATGGGAAAAAAAAAACCCTCATCTGTTGGAGTAAATGTCCATTTAAGTACAATTCTGAAGGTCTGGCCCATGATCTCCAGTGACAGCAGCACTCTCACCATTAAGAGATCCCACCTTGTGGCAGACATCTCCTTTAACAAGTGACAGCAAGCTGTGCAATACAAATTAACCTTATATTTTCCTTTATCAGAACAGCAGCTCATAATGATGCAAATATTTGACCAGCACAGAGAGCAGCAAATATTGAATTTACACTACAATAGGAAAAATGGTTCTTTCATTTATGTTATTTTATTAATAACCAATTGCCCCACATTTTATCAAATTGTTGCAAAAAGAACTTCATTAATTAAAACAGCTTCATTCAGGACTTTATCTTTATTTTTTATAGCTCTTTTTGCATTTATTCCACACTTGTTATTCTACTGCTCTTTATTATTATTTTCTATACACCTTTGCCTTATCACTGTTTCTTCCTCTAAAAATGCTAATTAAACACTTTTACACTCACTTTTTACCAAAACATTAATACAAATGCTGCAATGCTTTCAAAAATCTAATATTGGGTTGTACCCCAGCACTCCAATATCTACCAAGCACTTCTCCAGGGAACACACACAGCTTCCAAGCGATGTAGTAAAGTCAGAGTGAGGAACTGAATTTGCTGTTCCACAGAGGATTTAAAGGGAAACAAATAGACTCTGTCAATATTAAAACATGCCAGCCTCACCAGGGGGTTTTTACACTGACTAACCAGGCAGGGAAAAATAAGGACAGTGAAAAGAAAGACTCGAGCTTGACAACATCAGCCAGCCACAGGTGAAGTGACTGAGAGCACCTCTCAAAATATCCACTCCCCTCTGAATGAACAGAACTATCCAATTCTTGCCCCAAAAGACTAAGAACAAACTTTGCAAAGCATGAGATTTCTGCCCAAACTTCTGTCAAAATTCTAAGAAATATGAGTGGGTTTTTGTAGCATCTTTTGTTTTCAAATGCAAAGCCTCAGTTGCTAATGTGTTCTAGGTGTCATCAGAATAAGTTTGCAAGTAAAAGTCTTCTCAGGTAAGTTCTCAGGATTTCCTCAAGCCCAGTGAATTTGCACACCTTTCACGAATATATTCACAAATTACATGTCATTACAAATTGAAGCCACAGTTCTGCCAGTGTTCTGAGAGGCCACCTAATTGGTATAAAAAGACTGAAATCACAGCAAGAGTATTCACAGGGAAAGAATAAAGAGTCATAGACTGTTCCTTTGGGAACAGTGAGTGTATGTGTGCAGAAATCACAGTTCAGTCTATTAAAGGGAAGAGGAAATAAATTCCCATTATAGAAACTGTTATTACTGTCCAGTATCTCTCTAAAGCAACACAAATACTGAGCACAACTGAAACCCAAGGTCTGAAGGATTCTCATTACAGAATACAAGGATGAGAAAATAAAAAGAAGGAACTAACATTTCCAGTTCAAAAATCCATTTTGCACGAACTTTATTTATCTACAGTCCCATTGTCTTTTGTACCCCTGCTTTTGCATTGTGAAATGGAGTTTTTTAAATGTTGTTTTTTACTAGGCTTTAATTCCAACAGTACACATTTTCAATGTCAATATGAATGTGCAGGAGATGAATTTGGGGATTTAGATTAATTATGCAATTCTGGTTACTGTCTAGAACCATATTAAGTTCCTCAAGGGCACTTGTGACCATCCCTGTTGTGTCTGAAACTGCCAGAACTGTACACCACAAATCCTCTGTTGAGCTGCTGGGCTGGTACAGAACATATCAAGGTAATCCCTCACTATCCTTCCTCTTCTGTCTGGCCCAAAAAGCACAGAAACTACCTGACAGCTCTGAAAAACATTAAAATGAAGTAGGTGCCCATAAAATAGGCTGCTAAAAAGTGAAGTTGGTTGACTGATATTTGTCCTTTTCTTTGCTCACCCACCCCAGATCATTCACCTAAACAGTACTCACTATAAAACTTCATAAAGAAGAGATATAAACTAAAGGTCATCATTCAGACACATCAGCTGTTCTTTAGCTGAATATAAGATATGAATATTAATTCAGACTGGGAGATTAAAGTTACTTCAGGGAATGTAGGCAGGAAATACTCTACCTCAAAAGCAGCCAAATGCAGGTGTTCCTATGGATGCATTGTTTGAAGAAAAGCATCTCTGCACAATATGCAGAAGTGACTGTTTCTTTGCTCACAAAATTACCAAAAACACAAGTTACCAGAGCTCAGATTCAAGAGAAGTTATTCCTAACAAGGAGATTTTTTTAAATGGTGACAATTACCAGAATTTGCCACTGTTTTTCAGAAGTCAAACACAAGGAATACTACAGCACCAGTGGCTGATAGCTTCCTACTGGACTGAGGTTTGGATCATGTTCTTTGCTCCCAAGAGCAATCATCAAATTGTTCTTCAGCAGTCCCAAAAAGGGATTTTTGGAGAATGCTTTCATAGCTGCTGGAGCCAAAATGGGTGAAATGCTAAACAGAAGTAAATAAATGGAAGATAACATCAAAGAGCACCACTAACAGAGTGCTGTGTGCTGGGAAGCCTGGCACCACTTAATTTTTGTTTGCCATAATGCATTTTCCAAAGCCAATTTTAGATGCAAAAGCAAAATGGACTTTTCTTTCCTTAAGCATCATGAACAAATCCCTTCTGCTTACTTACTCCTCCAGATCTCTGGAGTGTCTATGGTTAAATGAGAACCAGCCTATTTCTGGTGCTTTTAGGTTCAGTCTGCTCCAAACACAGGCTTCAAGCATGAGGCTGATCATGCACAACCAGCTGCAGAGCTCTCCTGCTCCATCCCAGCTGATAAAATGCACTGAGAGCAGTGATGAGCACACTGAGCACTGCCCTGAGATCCCCTCTGAGCTAACGTGGCTGCACTTTCCTGCTCAGAATCTCTGAATTCCAGGAGCTGCCCTTGCTGGAGCCTTTAGCCAGGCAGGCTCTTTGCTGTACATTCTGTACTGAGGAGCAGCAGGACACAGGCTGGTTCAGACATGGAATAGCTGTGCTTGAGCTGATGCTGAAAGCCCTTCTGAGTGCAGGGCTGAGTTTTTTAGATTATGGCAATTTTTTCCTCAGATTAGAGGAAGTAAGTGCGAGCCTGAACAGATGGATCATTTTTTTAATGTTAGCAAGCACTGTCTTGGCTCAGATATGCTGTGGGTCACGTGTTTGAGGGAGAGACACCCCTGAGAATGTCTGTTTTCTACATAACCACAGGACCATTTCTATAGCAAACTGCTGGCTGTTGGCCAATGAAGTGGCAAAGTCGTGTTTAAAAATTAGAAGGCTCCAAAAAGATCAGCCCCATGAAGGTCTAGAAACTGTTAATATCAAAAAATGTTGGTGACAGACACATTTCTTTGAGCATGGGCTTTGCATGCAACACAAAAATGCAGAACACACTCATTTCTGCTCTGCACAGTCAGTAAGGAGGCTGAAATGTAACCATTTCATTTTCTTATATGCCTTTCAATACTAAGAACTCCAAAAAAAGTGCCAATTACTGAAAGTAATTTTGCCATACTTCCTTGTACAGAGTCCCATGCCCAAACAACAGTCATGAAAATAAACACAAAGACTGATATTAGTGATGCCACATGACATCAGCTCTGCAGTGGAATTGGTAAGCAAAGAGAGCAAGGGAGCAACTGCCCTAAAAGCCCAGAACAGATTTGTGTGTTTGCCAAAATTCAGAACTTGAGATATTTTCTTCACTTATTATCACTCTTTCTGTAACAAGAGTAATGGTTTTCTAAAGAAAGAGAGCAGGGCAAATTTGGCTGTGATTTTCTACCACGAAGCATATTTGTGGTAGTGATATCTGTAACTGGTATCCCTGCCAAGAAAAAGCTGACTATAAAGTGGTTAACACAGATATAAATGAGAACCAGAGCTCTTCATTTCTCAGCTACACATCCCAGTTCTCTCTGTTTTGCAGTTCCTCCAGTGCCTGCCTGCCTTCAGTGCAGCACCACCTCCCATCATTACTGCCTTGTTTTCCCACACTACCTGTCAAGAAGTTGCACAAGAGGGAGCAAGACAAAATCATTACCTGAAAAAGGTGAGCCTTGAATGTTTATATGGGTCAAATAAATGTGCACTCAGTCTCAGGCAGACATACAAAGGGTTGCCAAAGAGAAAATGTGCTCACTGCAGCATATTTCAGTACATTTAAAACATATATGCCTTTCTTGGGAGTCCAACTCCAGCATTCCTTAGCCTTCCTCTCTAATTCAATTAGGAACTGCCTGTGCTAGTGAGCAACTGTTTTCAGTTAGGCTCAGAGAGCTGTTAATGATCATACCTTGGCATGTTTCTTCTTTAAGGCATTCAGCTCTTTCTGCTGTTTCTTTAAATGCTTTATATAAGCCTGAAAAAAAGAGAAACTGGATCAATTTTTTCTGTGGCCATCTTGACTTTAACCAGGTAAAATCCTGGCCACTTAAAACAAAAAATTAGGAACACATCCTGAAGAGCTTGTATCTTACCTTCATTTGCTTTAAATCTTCTATCTTCACTTGAGGAATAAGGTCTATACCTGGGAAGGTATTGATAAAGTTTATCTAAAACTTCATACATACTAGTATACATCATATTTAAAATTTGAGTTTTACCACAGCAACCTACATTTAACTTAACAATTATCTAATTAATGTTTTTCACCACATAAAAAAATAATCACAGGTTAATGAGAAAACTATTCATCAAGATACAGCTAAGATACAGTAATTTCCTTTTCCCATGCACTCTTCAATCAACTGCCTTGTGGAAAAAGAATTGAGTCAATGAGTGTATTTCAATCACTTACAGCTCTGGACTGAAGTGTCAAAACACAGCAATCTAAGAATTGAAAAAAGCTCCTTTTCACAAACACAGCAAACCATTTATGAATATTAAATCCACTCCAGAATTTTGGTCTCTAGCTGGAGATTGTTCTGGCACCACTTCTTCCAGTGGGGAGGTTTCTTGGGTAGGGTTCTACATGACGGCAAAATTGAGGCTAGGTGTGCTTCTCAGATTAAAACACAAGAAGGAAAATTAACTTGCAGCCTCTGTGGTAACAAAAATGAAATTTGCATTTTGCTTAATACCAGGCTATGGGAAAAGGAGCAGAAGTATACTCCAAGATTAAAGAAGAGTTAAAAACTGAAGGAGCAACAGAAAACCAAAAGAAGTGAAAACTCTAACGAAATTTCAATCACACAAGACCAACAGTACCGTGTACATGAATGCCAATGTTTTGATCACTTTAACTGTAATGCAAACAAATCTGATCTCATTTAATGTTTATGCTTTAATAAATGCTTTGTGACATAATAAGGGATTTTTAAAAACTACCAAGCACATCCTATATGTAAGTGTTAATAAAAATGTCAATACAATGCCATGAGAGTTGTAATTTTTAGGTTTTTCTGATATTTCACACAGAAATGTTTGACTGTGCATAAATAAACTGCAAATATATTTAGTTAAGTGTTCTTAATAATGTCTATGAACTATATGATTTCCTTTGCATTGAAAAAGACTTTCTGGCTTTTAAGGTGAATTTAACTGGAAAATGCTCAAACACTGTAAAAGAAAAAAAAAAAAACAAACAAACAAAAAAAAAAAAAACACAAAAAAAACCCACAAAAAAAAACCAAAAAAAAAAAAAACCAAAAAAAAAGAGGGGAAGAGGAGAGGTAGGCAATCTCCTCAGGGAATATGAATTTTTCTTTTCTTAGAAGCATAAGACTCTGCTCAAGTATATGGTATCAACATTAGTCTAGTAAATGAGACAGGGGCAGATGTAGGCACAGCTAGAGGCTGAAGTTTTCAAAAACACAAGTGATTTAACTCTTACTGAAAATCTGAGACAAAACCCCCCCCCACATTCTTGTGCATTTGAAAGCCTTCCCCATTTTGCTGCACAAGCAATTTCCAATAGCAAGATGAGTTCTATATTTCAACAGCGGTAGAATTATTCCGATTTTAGTAAATTATAGAGATAAGAAACACAAAATAAGAATCATTATATGGGATATAAAAATGAGCAGCCCTATTTTCACATGTAAAAATATGGATAAAAGTCAGGAAAGTGTTAAGTACTGAAACCTCAGTTTAAGAGCAGGCCTGCATCAGGCTGCTGGGTTTCTAAACAGACTTCCTCAGGATTTTATTTTTAAACGTTTACTGCATAGAACCACTGCATAGAACATTTCCTTAGGTCTGACTCCATGGGCAGCAGGAACCAATTGTCAACCCCAGCAAATTTCATGCTTCATTAATGCACAACAAAACTAACACTGGTGCATCTTGGTCATGACACATGAAATATGAAAACACCTCGCTGCATAAAAAAAAAAGTGACCTGGGGTTTACACCAGGGAAGAACTTTGGAAAGAGCTCAGGTGCCAGAGACAACCTGAAGCTTTGATTCATTGCCAAAAGTGACTCCAGAGAAATGGCATTTGGGTTCTCAGGAGATCCCTTCACAAGTGTGTACTTAGCCAAGTATTAAATTTGAGAACAAGAGCCCTCCGTGCTCCTCTTCCCTTCTGTCAATAGCTTTGGGCCAAGGTGGGTGAGTGAGTGAACCACCTTCTAATTCTTGTGGCTCATTAACGGAAATATCTATTGTCCTTCATTCAGCTCTACAAATTTGTTTTCCCACTTAATCTTCATTACCTGTGATGATATGGGAGAAACAAATAATCCCATTTGACTGCATAAAATGACTTTGTAGAGTGAACAGTGAAGAGTTAGGAAAAAATACTTATTCACTTATAAATGATCACCTTTTTTTTTTTTAACAATAAACATGCTGTTTCCATAATCACTATTCAGAGTAAAACCACACTGTGAAAACATTTTTAATTGTTGGGAAATCTCTACAGAATCCACTGAATTCTAAATACCTTTAATTATTTAAATCTGCAACCTTGCCAAGGGATTTGTGAGGGGAGAAAAAAAGGAGAAGAGTTTCTGTGGACTATGCCAGATAACAGTCACTCCTATTGGCACTCCTCCAGGAATCTGTACTAGTAAACTATTCCCAGAGCCATGCAGGTTATGTGTATAATATACACACATATATTTAAAAAAATATGGCTGTATAGTACAGGTATACAGCTACATGAAGAGGTCAGTTTGTGAAATAAAGCTGCATCACCTTTATACAGTCATTTTAGCAATACACAAAATTCATTTGCAATTAGACAAAGACAACTCCCAAAGGCAAAATGATAAGAATGAACATAACTCCAAAATTAAAACTTGAATGATGAGTGTTTCTCTGCAGCTTCTTGAATCACTTCAGAACAGAGGGAAGGATTTTTGTGTACCTTTCTTAGCATCGGTGCCAGACCCAAAGCCTGCGGTGGTGCTTGGTCGAAGCTCAGAGCTGCTCTGAGGTGTTACATTGGCTTTGGGATTATTGGCTTTTCCTTTTCTGTCATTCTTTGAAGTGTCATTTGGTACATCAGCTATATCACTCTGAAAGAAACATCATAATAAATTGATTGTTTTACCTGGAGTGTAAAAAGTTGGGGAAATTGCTGAACTTGCTTGCCTTAAACATAATAAAATTGCAACATATTTTCAAACAACACTATAGTAAAGCATTTGTAACCTATTTCAAATAGCTACTTACTAAAATACAACTCTATCCCCATTTATTAAAATCTGTCCTCCTAAAGGATGTATTAATGTGATCCATGAAAAGCCAGTGAGTATTTCAGTAAATTACATAAGCCAGACAAAGAAGCCTGTATTTGAAAATGAGAAATGATAAGGTACACTGACTGGAGAAGGACCAGTTTACTTTAAATAAAGAACACAGCATGGACATAAGTGGGTTGTGTTTGTCATTGATTCTACTTACAGTTTCAATACCCATAGCTCTCATTTGGTCTGCTCTTTTTTCTGTGATAGACAAAAATTTCTTTGGATCTGATAAAGCATCCACAATATCTGTAAGAAAAAAAAATCAACTTTTTGTGAGCTTTGAGGCATCTGGAAATTAGTATTTTACAATGGCATTATTCTATCCCTGTTATTATGAGACATGGCTTGCAACAAGAGTCCAGCTCTCTGTAGTGAATTTGGCAGGATTGGAAGCACTTATTTCCACAGCACCTAGAACATGAAACAGTTCATAATGCACCAAGGTGTGGTGCTAATCCAGGTACTTTATTTAGGAAAAGCCCAGTGACTCCATCAGACTGCTCTAACTTCCTCCCAGTTAATGACTGTAGAATTTGAGACCAGGATGGGATCTCCTGAGCCACAAATTCTGTCCCTTGGTTGAGGGGTGCTGGCTGACATGGCACTGCAGGGAATTGCAGAAAATGCCATTATATTTCCTAGCTAAAGAGCAGTTTCAGGTGGATTAAAGCAATCAGGTAAATCTATTCCCAGTAGCCTTTGTGATATTCCACATCTGGGACATGACAGGCTGTGAAATGGCTTTTCTAGGAATGACCAACATGTGAATCTTGCACATGACACAGTACCACCAATGGTAACACAGCCCTGGGTACCAGACACATTATTGAATCTGTTTTCTATATGCAGTGACAGATGTGCAAGCACAGGTTTACAGGATGATAAAGTCCCAGGAACTTTTAATCTGCATATCAAATAATCTCCTCCTGTGCTCAACTCCAACAGTCAAAAAAAAAAAAAAAAAAAAAAAGAAGAAGAAGAAAAAAAAGTGAAATTATCCAACCCATCAAAAGGGTTGGCAAGAAACTTCTTGTTCAAAGTAGGAGCTGGGCTGTCTCATCTCCCTCCCAGCCTGAGTTGTTCTGTGGAATGTTCCTCTGCAGCCACAGCACAGACAGGTCTCCCATTCCCACAAAAGTTGTATTAAACACTTCACATTACCCTTGAGATCTGTTTATCTGCACAAATAGGTCATCTCCAATAACTGCCGTGACCCATTGATGTCTTCTGAAATTTATTTCACATACACAGAAGCCATGTAGCATTTATTTTTAGCCATGGCAATGGATTGTGGCTCAGCACCGACTGTTTCTCCTCTCCCTAACTCATTAAGGATGTCTTTTTGTCCTTGGCACGCACTTTTCAATGAAAACCCAGGGCTACCCTGCCAGCACGATGCATCACTTGAAAATTGAACCTGATTATCACGAGCTTCTAGGTAAAAATGACTAACGTGTTTGGGAGAGCAGGACCTCTGTGGATTGTGCAAGGAACCACACAAGCACAGCACCAAAGGCTCAGCACTTCTGAGGGGGATGTGACTCATCCCTGCCTCTCACGCTGTCATTTGTCCTCTGCTTGTGCTCCCCTTTCTCCCCAGGGAGGTGAGCTGGGGGTGGGGAGCAGCATTTTGTGGGAGAACTGCAGTTAAACATAAAACCCTGAGAATCACTGAAGATTACATTGCAGAGGGCACCAAGCACTGAACTAAGCAGCCAGGCTTACTCACTACAGATTTCTATAACAGAAGCTTCTCTTTGGAGAACATTGCTTCATTTGCATCAATTTGTGCTATTATTGTGGTTTTATTTGGAACAGAGGGGCTGATGCAAATAAACCACAAGAAATTACAAAGCTATAAAATAAAAAAACACACATCTTTTAAAGCCTACAATGCATCACCTGTTCTAGTCATTACTCAGGGCACATTTTAAAATCTTACTCATACAAGTTAAAAAAACAAAAAAGAAAGTAAAAAGAAAGTAGGCAGCTACTGAGTTGAGCTCTACCTTCCTACAGGTTTGCTAAAACAACCATAGAGATCCTAATGATAGCTCATAAAACAATGAGAAGTTCACTGCAGATGATAAGTAATTAAAAACCACATGCCAGCAGAATACTAATGATTCCACCTGAGTGTCAGAAGTTATTTCCCAGTTGTTCATCATGCTGCTGTTCTATATCAACGAGGAAAGTATGTGAGGCACATCCAGCCTATCTGGGAAGGGAGAGGAGAACTATAATTGATCTCATTTAGTTCCTGTTAGTATGGAGCCTGTTTTTGCCACTGCTGACAGTAAATTACAACAACCAGTCCTCCTGTTCTAGTAGCATTTTACTGTAATAATTCTGTTACTTAGGGGTAGCAGTGTTTTCCTACCTCTATCAAATAATCCATCTAAAGCACTCCTGACAGTGTAGCACACAATTTGCAAATTTTAAACTGGTGTTGAAGTTCTCTTTGAGAAACAAGTCTTTCACTTCTGCATGTGCAGAATGAAGTTTAAAAAGTAAAATAAACCAATCTTTTCTCCTTATGGGTCCAGCACACTCAGCAGCTCAAGCCACATCCAACTCAATGCTAAGTTTAAATTCTGTTCTTAGAAAAAGTCTGGTATCATAAAACATCAATCCCAAATCAGAAGCATGTCCTTAGCTGAGAAAATATTTTAACTGAGTCATTTACTGTCAAAAGCTTCAGTTCAGGTAAGAATTAAAGGACACACTTAAACATGTCCCTTAGATTGATGGTTCAATTACCCTTAAGAATCTCAAGTTTAAGCAGAAACTTACATTTCTCTTGAGACAATGTCCCTGCAATTAAATCCTGTGGATGAAACGTGCTGCATAATGGCATGGTGGTGCTCCAAAGCCTGTGGCAAAACTCCAGCTGACTTGCCAGAAAGCAGGACTTCACATGTGAACAACACAAATGCTTCTGTAACACTTTTCCAATGAAATATTTTTACTGAAGTCTTAGCCTGTTAATTTTTTAAGTCTGGATACACACTGGCAAAGACTTGAAGATAGGTTAGGTCAACCTTCCCTTCCTCCAGCTTCTGTTATGGAAATCACACTCAGAGAAGTGCAGCCAGTCTTTGTATGGCAGCAGGTTTGAAATAGGTTTTGTGAAGAGAAAAACATTGGTTTGATCAATAATCCTTCACCAGTAACCCCAAAGGTAATTGCTGCACAGTCAGAGCACTGACATTTTGTGCAATTCCTATGTTACAGTTTTAAATGGTTTATGTATTGTCCTGTGTACAAGCAAATTTCATCTGGGGTGAAGAAGCCCTTTCCTTAGGGGGAACTCATGCATTACACTGATTTTAGTGGTGTGATGATTATTCTCAGCTCTTTGTTCCCAATTTGCCACAGCTCAGTATAAATTACCACAGCTCTGCCAACCTGATCGTGGAAATGGCTCACATTAAAATAACTTTCCTGAGAACCCAAAAAACAATTAAACGACACTAAAAACATGCAAAATTGGGAGACAAAAATGCGGGGAGGTTTTGGATGCTGAATTATTTCCCTGGCCATTTCCAAAAATACGCCAATATTCCCAAGAATATAGAATTGGTTTTGCTGAAAAAAACCTATTTTCTGCATGCATTTTTTAACACTTATAGGCCAACCAATATGGATAAAGTACATCCTAACCTTACAGATATTTGTCAGACAATATGCAATTAAAAAAAGACTCTTTCTAAATTGTCAACAGAGAAAATCAAATTAAGCTGAACAGTAGTAGTAGCTTATTTTCCACATTATTTTCTCATTTAGTAGATTTATGCTTTTATCATTAACACTGAGGCAGGCACTTGGTGAAAAAGCAGATTTCTTAACTCAATATCCGGAGATTCCAAGGACTTATAGAAAGCTAGAAACACTGATTCCTTCCATCCTCCAGCACTGCATGTGTGCTTCTGGCTGGCACAGTGACACTGGAGCACTTCAGGACTTGCACACCAACACTCAAGAGCCACAGCACACCGAGACAAAGGCTTATCTCACCTCCAAAACCATCAGGCACGTATGTTTTAAGCACAATGTTGCAGAAAACCGTGGGCAGAGAGAGTGGTTTGTTGCCCTCATTCCGAAGGGAAATGTGTCTGTAACCTGCTTGCAGCCCATCCAGGGGTAGGATCCTTTGACCAATCAGCTTATTATTGTCATCATATACTGCTATTCTCAGGACAGCAAGATCAGGGAGGATAACCTGGAAAGCCACAAAATGCAGACATTTAGTGACACTTGATAGAGCAGCTCCCTCCCCGCCTCCCATGTGTGAACTTTGGATGCCAGGAACTATCATAACTGCAAGATCAGGTCATTCCCTGCAAACCCAACTTCTCAAAATTAATCTTTCCTAGAAAAGCTTTTTTTTTTTCACCCTAAATAACGGGTAGATTTCAGATCATGTAAATCCTGCAGCTCACAGTTACACCAGCTAAATATTTTGTATGTTTGTTTTTCATTACTGAAGACTGGTGGCAGTGATAAGAAGGCAGGTAAATACTGCATGGGAAATGACAGATACAGCAGCAATCAAAGGGCAGGTAGTGCTGGATCAGGAGGAATTATGACAGAAAGATGGGATTTGGGATGCATCCAAAAGGGCAAGGAGAGGGCAAGCACAGGCTGATGGGGATGTCTGAGCTGCTGAGATGCTGTGCTGCCAGCAGAGGTGGGAGTGCTGCACTCAGGACATGGGGGTTCAAGGCATGCAGGAGAGCAGGGATGCTGCAGCCTCCTGCATCTGTCAGACCCCACCTGGGCTGACCAGGACAGGAACAAAGAGATCCCCTGCCCTGCCTGGAGCAAAGGTGCTGCCTCTGTGCACGGCGCAGTGAGGAGGAGACAGACTAACGGAGGTGCAGCTCCTCTGCCAGCTCACCTCAATCATACACTGGGAAAGACTTCCCACTCCTTCCCTACCTGGTGCTATTCACCAATGCCTGTGAGATAAAAGGGAAGACCTCAGTGAACTGTGTCTGCCTTCTCCCTTAGACTTTCCCCCTGCCACTTCCATTTTCAGTCTTGGGGGAACAAAATAAAGGCCACTTTTGGTCTCTGAACCCACGTGAGCAGTTCATGGACATCCTGCTCTACTCAACTACAGCTCAGTACTCCCAGCACAGATCACCACCAGCACTTACTCCCTCCTCCCCTCACACAACAGAGGGACAACACAGAACCCAGGTTAGAATGACTGAAACTTTATTTTAATTAAAATAAAAACGAGAAAACATGACAGAAGAACAATCAAACACAGTACCTGAGAACAACTGTGTAGTGTTAAGCATCAGCCTGAGGAGAATACAGCAACCCAAACAGGGCAGGTAAGATCTCTCCCCTACAGGTCACAGATCAGCACATCTTTCATTACATGATGATCTTTGACACAGATGTGCCAAGGAGCAGAAGTGGGGACTAAGTTTATTGTTCCCTCTGTGTTAATTTGCTCTGTGGTGTATCCTGGTAGGCACTTCCACCCTCTCATGATGTTTTAGCACTGTGCACCCCATGCCTTCAGTTTCTCCAGCTAGAGGAATCCTTCCTGCTGTGCTCCTGCCACTCACCTGCTTGATCTTCAGTGTATGTTGATTACCTTGCTAAGCTATGATAAGGGCCTGAGGTGAAGAAAACCAATCTCTTGGCTGGCCTTAGAGTTCAAGAGAATGTGTGACCATGGGGTTGCTCACTGAAGAGTAGTGATGAGAAAAATCCTGGCCTCAGCCTCTGCACCCATGTCCCAACACACAGGTGGCACAGGGGTGCACCCTGGAATTTATGGCCCTTTTGATGTAAGAAATCAGACAGCAGCAGATGCTGGTCCTATGGCCAGCAGGTCATGGACAGCAGAATTGCTTGTACATAAGCATCCTCCCTGTGCCTCCTCACACAGAGAGAAAAGCACTTGAAGTCACAGTCTTTGCAGAATATGAGTTCAGAAAAAACTCTTGCATCAACTAAATTTCTATTAAAAACTTGCTATGCTGTTGGGAAAGCAGATTAAGTGTGTAATATACCCAAGTGTGAAGAATTATCACCACTTGACAAAGTCTGAACTTTGGAATAGAAGCCTGAACTTTGGAATAAAAGTCTCAACTTTGGAATAAAAGAGCAACAATTCTGCATGACAACAAAACAGGTGTAAGCAAAACAGATGTTATCAAGGACAGCACTGTAACACGTAGTCTGGATGAAACTCCAGGCAACAGAAGAAAAATAAAATAAATATATATATGTGTATCATATATATATATATATATATATATATATATAAAGACTGAGAGATAAAAACTGAACATGGACAAATGGTGTCTCTCTTTAAATCCCCCATGTCAAGAAAAAAAGGGTTGTTTGTCTTTTGGTATTGAAAAAAAAAATAAAGAAAAAGGTACATGATGCACATGGACTACTGAAGGAGGGAGCTGGCAACACGCTTGAGGAACACAGCACCCTTCCAACTTTTCCATGTAATGACATTGACCTTAGCTTTGGATGCAGCATCTCACCTGCCCTCTGGGCTGAAGGAACAGTGCAAGATAGCAGCCACTGCCAGGGCAGGGAAGAAGAAATCTCCAGGGAATGATGGTGTCCACCAGCGGGGCTCATTCTGAGCAGACTGCATACCTTGAACACAGGCATGGTCACAGAGGAGGTGGCTACCTCCAAGTGGGAGGAGGAAGCAAAGGGGAGGAAAAAGCCAAATGGNAACTTTGGAATAAAAGAGCAACAATTCTGCATGACAACAAAACAGGTGTAAGCAAAACAGATGTTATCAAGGACAGCACCGTAACACGTAGTCTGGATGAAACTCCAGGCAACAGAAGAAAAATAAAATAAATATATATATGNCATCTCACCTGCCCTCTGGGCTGAAGGAACAGTGCAAGATAGCAGCCACTGCCAGGGCAGGGAAGAAGAAATCTCCAGGGAATGATGGTGTCCACCAGCGGGGCTCATTCTGAGCAGACTGCATACCTTGAACACAGGCATGGTCACAGAGGAGGTGGCTACCTCCAAGTGGGAGGAGGAAGCAAAGGGGAGGAAAAAGCCAAATGGAAACAAAAACAACAACAAAAAAAATCATGTGATAGCTACAGAGGTTATCCATTAGAAAAATAAAACCAAAGCAAAATCTAAAAAAAAAATAAAATATAAAACCAAAAAAGAAACCAAAACAAAGCAAAACCAAGCAGCCTCTTGAAAGCTGATTTCAGCTTTACATTGTTTACTGCAGTAAACAGGGGCCCTACAAACCCTTTTCCATGGGAGCAGCACTCATCCGTGTGAGCGGTCAGGCTGAAGCAGGGAGGGCTGGCTCAGCAGGGCAGGGAAGCTCATGGGCACAAGCAAACCAGGGAGTGTGCTTGGCAGAGACCCCACATCCTACCTTCCTGAAGACAAAGGACTCCTCGTTGTACACGGGGTTCAGGCCGTTGTTCATCACCATGCGCGTGCGGAACTCCTTGCGGATCGTGTCCGTGGGCAGCCCGTACATGTCCACCTCCACATACGTCCCGATCTTCTTGTCTGACAAGAACTGGCCAGAGATCACCTGCAGCACAGCAAGAGAGTAAGGAAAAGCAATACTAAGCAAGGATATGGGAAATAGTGGTCACGTTTTACTGGCATCCCTCTGAAAAATGGTTTATAGCTGACAGATGCGTTCAGTTCCTCATATGGAAATGGTGTATTTCAAAGTGCACCTCTTTAGAAAAAGCTTTTGTGATCAGATATATAAACATAACCTTCATCTGAAATGACTGTGCTATGGTACTACCAGTTGTCAGTCATCCCAACCCGCCAGTGTCTCACAGATGCATTCACTGTATGAACACACTGAATGGAAGAACCAGAGTTGGCACTGCTATTCCACAACTTCAAACATTCTGTTCAGAAGCACTTTTTTCTGTGATACACATTGACCACAAGAGGTGAAAGGAAACTGTTGCTCTGCTTTCACTTAGGTGGAGGTTTGAAACTAATCATGTGTCAGTCTGACTCCACACTACATGTGGAAAGTCCAAGATGCTTAAAAACTGAAAAAACCAAAATTCCCACACAATCCCTCTGTATTGTTATATATGTGAAGATTTGTTGCCATTTCACTCCAAGTCAAGATTAATCTAGCCACAGTAGGTGATTACCCCAGGGATTTTTTTTTTTTCATCAAGATGATCTATTACTTAAAAACACAGCTAATGTTTTCATTACTACAATCAAGGAGGGAAGAAACAAACTGAAACATGATTTCACAGACCTAAGCTCATTCCAAATCCTTTTGTTTCCATGACCTAAAATCCATCCAGGGAACACTCTGGATAAGAGATCTGAAAAGTTATGGGGCTGAGGGGTATCACTGCTGGCTTTTGGTCCACTCAGCTCCTTAAGTACAAAACTTATATGGAATTGTATACTAGTTTTAATCACAAAACAAAAGTAACTGTCAAAATACCTGACCTAGGAACTATCTGATTCCACTTCGTTCTTGGAGGGACTGTGCTTTCATCACCATTTAAGAAAAACAACACTAATAAAACATGTTTATTCTTCTAGAGGTGCAAATGGAACTTAGTTCAACATCTAGAATGCATGAGGAATGCTTGGCCAGCATGGAAATTTAAATTTCCACCGTGTGAAATTTAAATGCTGTACACGGAAAATGGTAAATGAAAGCCGCAGTCTTTTGCTCACAACACAGGTTTTAGAATCCTCAGCCTCCTTCCAAAATTTGATACCTAATTATGTTTTAAAACTACAACAGGAGTTTTATGGACTTTGTTACTCATAGACAACTCCAAAGTAAGGGCCTGCCTCACATCAACCATTTTTCTCTATTCATTTTGAAAATACCCTGTCCATGTGTGCCCAGAATCCTCCCTGCTCTGTGGTGACAATGATGTTGTGCAACCTCATATTGTACATGAGAACAAACTTCACTCCTTTATCCATTTGTGTGGGCTCAAGTATTTCAAAAAGACCATGAAGGCTGTTAGAATATGACAATGTGTAATAACACATAATTTCTAATTCCATCATATTCCACTCAGATCAAGTAAACAAAGGCATCTTAGCCAGCAATATTAAACAAAAAAATATAAAAGAGGAAACAATTTGCTGAAATCTACCCAGTCCAAGCACATTTACTGTATATATCCTATTTCTGATGATTTTAAATGTGCTTTTGGATGTGATGCCAGCTGTCTGTTGCTGTTTTACCTGCACAGAACACGTTGCAGCAATAACACCATCTACAGGAGTTTCAGAGAACGGGTCAAACGTCCTGTCTGGTCGTCGCATGAAATCTGGCTTTAGTAGATACCTTATTTCAAGGAGAAAAAAAGGAGAAAATTATTCTTGATTGGAAATTAAGATTGTATGGAATGGATGTGTTGCCTTTAAACAATGAGGTCTCCTACAGTACTGTAAAAATACGGACTCATTCCAGCTGCAAGTGTGAGGAAGTAAAAGAAAGTATTATGGTTGTCTGGAAAGCAGATAAATTTTAATTTTCATTTCGAATTAGCAGCTACTGAGAGATGAAATCAATCTGGGAGTTTAAAATAAAAATAAATGTAATATAATCAAGGACATTTCAAAACAACTGAATAATACAGTTTAAAAATATAGGGGGTTACCATATAACAAAACACAGATGCTCTCATTTGTTTTAATACTTTAACACTTTGGAAAAGCACAGAGGCATTTTTCAATTTTATTTTTCTAAATGAAGCAGTTCCTTAGAGTTCAAGACTCATACACTGAATTTCAGCTTGAAGCTAATTTTTTCATTGTGGTTATGAAACCTTGGGGGAAACAACTGATAATGTCAGTGCTGACAGATTGTTAATTATAGCAGCATGAAAGGTACCACCACAATAACCCTCACAATACCTCCCTGAGGAGCTCACACTGGATCAACATATCAATGAAGCCAATATGTGCTCTGATGCACCAAACCCCAAGGATTCTGCCATCGAAATGAAACAGCACTTCATCACTGCAGAAAGGCTGCACGTTACAGACATTCTCTCCCACTGATGGAAGAAAATGTGGAACTGTAAAAATCCTGCTAGTTCTGCAACCCTGACAGACAAAGCTGCTAGAAGATTTTTATCCACCCTTAGTCTTTCTAGTGAATCATTGGTACACAATATTGTAAAGGTCTAGGCAGAATTCAGAGATTAAGAAATGCTAGAAAAATTCCAGTGGAAAGCATGTCAATGTTTTCACCCTTTTTGAATAACATGGCTTCTGCTTGAAAGTAATATTACGCCTTTTTCTTCCATTAAGAATGTGTTTCTTCCATTAGAAAAGTGATTTCTTAATGTTTCATTAATTTAACGTAGGTTGGGGCAGAAGGGAACTAATTATCCTTAGCCTCTGTTTTCAGCCTGCTGAAATAAAAAATGCTGAAATGATCTTGTTTCATCAGCATGAAAGCTGCAAGTCTGAGAAAAGAGAACAACAGAGAGATGGAAATGTTCAGATTTTCATTTCCTTTGTCACTGAAACACCACCACATTTACAATGCACATCAAAATATTACCATGCATTACCACTACATTATTATCAAAAAAACTGATATAAGAATCCAGAATTTAGTTGATAATTTAGTTAGAATTTAGTTGCCTGTCCTTCAGAGAATTTGGCAAAAGTAAACAGGTGCTCTTTTACTAAGCTGGTGGGTTCAGCAAGAAAGGAAACAAACTCTGCCATAAGAAAGCTTTGGTTTTCTTCTATTGTTATTTTGATTGAAATTACAGAGGCTGCACCTTTGTCAAAGCCAAGAGCCTCTTCTGGAGCACTCACAACTGCAATAAAGGCATGGAATGGGCAAGCACTGTGTGCCCATTCTGCAAATGGGGAATTTTACCAAGCTCCATCTACTCAGATTCTCTTTCTGAATGAGATCTGCAGTAGTAAAAGAGTAGTTCCTTCCCAAGAAGTTTGCAGATTCTAATGTGTTTCTGGACTGTAATTTCCTGTGATCCATTAAACTTCTCCTTTGCTCCTGGTGCTAATGATCAGTCTATCCTATTAAGGTCTACGCTCAACATTTGAGAAAGATCAGCATCACCTGAACATCCTTTGTCATGCAAAAATCATGAGCAAGAACTTAGATGAAACACTTCAGTATTCTGTGTGAAATCTGTGCTCCAATTAAGAGTACACAGATTAAAAATATGTTCCCTGTGTATCCAGATTCTACTTGTCCAAGTAAATTTGGCAATTCTGTGAAGTGAGCAGTGAATCTCCACTCTGAGGCATATCTTCAAAGAAAGGCTGAGGACAGAAGGTGGAGATGGAGTTATTTAAATAACTGTGTACAGCATTCATGATCTTCATAACATGAACACAAAGCCTCTTCAATCTCATTTAAAAACTAGACCTAATTAAAAGCATATTCATTAGAATACCTCCTTATGGGGGATAATTCTCCCTGAACTCTTCTAATTTCTACTCTTCACCTAGCATCCTATTTTCCTTTTGTAACACATAATTAATAGTGACAAAATTTTATTAAAACCTAGTAAAGGACTCTCATACACAGTGACAACAGTTTAAATCATATCACTCACCCGCACGAGCCATTGTATTCAAATTTTCCTTGATTCAACTGCATTGCTAAATCTGCCAAGAGAGAAAATTTACTAATTTTCCTGCTGAATAACGCAGATCATGAACTAGATCAGAAAAAACGACTGTTTTTCCAGAATAATAAGTTTAAATAAAAAAAAAAAATTAATGCATCTAAAACCCACACCTAAGAAATAAAAGGATGCAACAGGAAAGCTTCATATTTTTTCACAGGAGTAACAGCTTTACCAAGCACACTGATGTCCATGCTGTGGTTAGGAAACAGTCTTTCCTTGAATTCAAATGCACTTGGCAGGCAGGGAAGTAACAACTGTGGACACGTTAAGTGCCTGGGATGGGATTTCCATCATCTAACTTTTGGTATCTACAGTACAGATGTCTCCATTTCTGCAGATCACTTTGAATAACAGAGGGATACAGGAGCTTGAACAGTGCAACTAACCTCAGAATAAAAAATATACTAGAGGAGACATTCTTGAAGAATGGATTCTGTCACAATGACTACACACAACTACCTCTGATGAAGCTGTCTGTACCCTCTTGTTTTAAAGAAGGTGAGGTGCACATCCCACTGGTTTTCTGTGGACTTAGATGAATAAAATACCACACAAAGAAACCACAAACATCCCAGCAGCATTGCTTAGTTTCAACATTTAAAAGCACGTGAGTTTTAGTGAGTGCATTGTTACAGCACTTGTACAGAAAGACATAAACATATAAGAACCTCCCTCTCATCCAACGTTCTCCAGAACTTTGCAAAAAATGAAATGTTTTCCTGCAGGTTTCTACTTACACAAGAATATAATCTCCTGGTTTAGCAACAAAACATGTATTTCTCTTGCCCAACTGACTGTACCTTCGAAGGGAACAAAATCTATTCTGTTGGTGCCCTGATATACAAAATACAGGATTTTCATATGCCCAAACCCATTATTACTGGATTTACCGGGCAGCTGTGACCTTTATTTCCTCAATCATCTTCATCTTGACAGCACAGCTGGATCACAGCAGAGGAATACAAGAAAGCTGCTCACTTCCACTTAGATAATTACTGCTCTTAATTGGCAATATAAAGGGGTTGGGAATGACACGCAGTGGGCAGAGACAGTGCTAGGAGCAGAATGAGGTTTCTATTTCTGCTCCAGCCTCCCTGGCATGTCCATGCTCTACAAGCAGCATATTCCAGTGCATCCCTTCTCCTGCTTCCTCAGCTGGTGAACTGGGCCACAGCTTTGCAGGACAGAACTCAGGGGATGACCACGAGGAGTGTGTGCAGTTCCAAAGACACCATCCAGGGAGGGGGAAAGCAAGCACAAAAGCACTTCCACAGCCAAAAACAGACAAGGGAAAACAGGCCTCTGATATATATGTCTGAAGACATTCCTAGATAAATTTAAAAATCCAGTCAAAACAACAAAAAGCCTGCCCTGCTATACTCACACCTTCACTGAACAGGAACAATGCATCCCCTCTCAGATCACCCTGTGGAGTGCCATTTCCATTCCCTGGCATCATTCTCTCAGCTGGGATCTCAGACCTCATCCTCTGCTGCTGAGCACATGACTCCTAACACTTCACAACAACTGGTCTAGAAATGCATTTGTCACACACAGTCATTCCTTTTTACCATCTTAATCTGTGCCCTCCATCTTTGCTTTGCAGACATGCACCCAAACATGCCAGAGCTGTGTTTTGTGAAAGCACTGATTTCCCTTTAATTAACACTTATTATCAATAAAAACCATTTCTGTGAGAAGATGCAGTACTCCATTATTTTTCCATAAAAGGGGACTGGATTTTCCTTCTGTGCACGGCTTTTTTTATTGCTTCTTGTCTTACGCTTCCGTAATTCCACCCCGCTGTATTATTTAGCCATATGTCTGTTTCCTCAAAAAATGCCAGAAGCAAATCCACGGCATCTGTTGGAGAGTTACTGCCCAAGCCATTCTTTAGGATTGAGGTTCACTGGTCGTTGCTGCCTACCTGGGGTCTGATAGTTCAGTGAGACCATCTGGCAGCCAGCGTTCCAGAAAATTTGAGGCATGTAATTACTGGAATCCACGCGGCCTCCCTTCGGGTATATCCGACTCATTTGTCGTTTATTGTAACTATATAGGATTCATCAAGGAAAATGAAATAAAAACATCATGGAAATGTAGAGCCGTGTCCTGGTATCTTCAGTATTTCAACATCAAAACACACTTCTTGTGTTAACCTCACTATTTCTCCTTCCATGAGGTACTTCCCCTTTTCCTTTGTGGACATGCAACACTACATCTAGTAAGGTGCACTGGTTTATTTTAGGATTGGTAGAAAAGTGGGATGAGGAGGTGAAAGGATACTTCACAAACTCAATGGCATGAGTCTTCAAATACCCCAGTCCGACGGATTCATTGAAAGAGGACATGTTATGGTGAATATTACGTTCTAGAAAGAAAAGACAAGACATTTTAAGATTTTTCTGTAATGATGAATTACAACACAAAATCATGCACTATAACAGCAGGACACAGCAATTTTTGGTCTCTTTTCTCATTATCTATTACTCATAGAATCAAATTATAGTGATAAGAAATTTCATAGAATCAAATTACAGCAATGAGAAATTTCATAGAATCAAATTACAGTGATGAGAAATTCCATCATATTTCTGACTCGCTTTTCTGTTTCACTCCTTGGGAAATCAAGGAAATTTTCATTTTTTGTTTAGGACAACATTGTTATTCAGAGCCTGCTTTGTGTGGTGGATAAGGCAAACCAACATGATAAATTGTCTGGTGTGCAGTACCAGCTCACTGCTGACCAGTGAGACAGTCGTGCTCACCTCACTGCAGAGAGAGAAGAACTAAAAAAAAGCCTTTCAGTTGGAAAGGCCCATGGAATAGCACCAACCTCAACAGCCTCATATTCACCCAGTAATTTAGTGACTCCGTGTGGATGACTAATGGAACAACATGCTAACTTTACATTCAGGAAAACAGGTCTACAAACACACTGACGACGGTCATTAAACTATAAAAATCTTACAACTTTATTCCTAAATTCAGGAAATGCAGAGATTAAAAATCTACCTAGGTTAAGCAAATACTTGTATTTCATTCAACCTTTTGTGTTACCTTCTGCTACATCGAAACCTTGAAATTTTACAGGTTGAGCATAGTTGACCATTGTTGATAAATATGGATGTATATTGGTTGTGGCACCTACATATTTGTAAGATGCCATCCATGCTTGTTCATCTTCCACAGTTACTAAACCCTGAAAACACATTAAAAAGAACAATCACCATTTCTGTGTGCAAACACTGTTGTTGGGTGGGTTTTTCAAAGGTGGGACAAAATCATAGCCAAATCTGCAGGAGGTTAAAGACAGTGCAAATTAATACAAGAAAAGTGGAAGTTTAGTGTCACAAGTTAAATCTTATTTTCTTGCTGATGTAAGACTCTCAGTGTTACAGGATGCATGCAAGAGGACTGATGATAGAAAAGCTCCTAAGCAGAGGGTAAATATTACATGAAGTTAGTAGGATAACACTGGGATAAAAGATAAATATTCCAACAGCCTGAACAATGCTGGGAGATAATGATCAATCGTTGCCAAATAAATTCCAAAAACTGTGATTTAATATGCATTTTCTGATATGAACTGTGTATACTTGGCACTCAGTAGGATTTCCTCAACATCAAAACACAAATAAGTTCCACTGTTAATCTTTACTAACACAAGCAAACCAAAATGTAGGAACCACAGCCTTCACCAGACAAACAGATGTCACAAGACCAACAAGAGACACATACTCTTATCCACTTCAACTGATAAAAATCTGAATCCATATAAATCTATATAAATATGCACTTTACTTATAACAGAATTTAAAGTTTTCTACAAGTATCCCATCTGCTAGCAATCCACATCAGGATGCACTTCTTAACTGGCTGTCCAATATATTTGCCTTTCTCTCAATCAGTTTGAAACACACTCATTACACTGAAATGAAAAAAGACAAAAAACCAAAACTCTGTCATGCTAGGCAATCCCTGCAAATCCACCATGTTTTTCCCACACATGCATGTTTGGTTGTTCTTCTACCAGTGAACTAGTGACCAAAAATCTGACTGTAGGCTGACAGTGACCTTCTGCTGGGTATTATGAAGTGCATTCAAACATTGTTGCAGTGCCACTTTTTCTTTTCAGACTGCAGCTCGTGTTTGCCAGAAGTTCTCCCTCATTACTGACTCAGGAAATGATCAGTAAGAGGAAAGACTACCAGGCCCTTTCTGGGCTTGGAGGAAAATGCAGTTCACAGAACCTACACTATTGCAACTCATTTACACCCTGAGATGGGGGAGTAAGGGAAAAGTGAACCCACTCGCCAGCATTATGGCACCTCTGCCTGCCAGGCAGTGCAGAAACATCTCAAAGAATGAAAACCATGTGAAATGGAACTATTTATGCCTTGGTATGAGATGATCATAGTCACAAGGAACACAATTTTCTGACTGCATAGAATTACTGAGTTAGCAGAATGAGTCCAGGTACATATTGTTGTATGTGCATTTTAGACTGAATTAAACTTCCAGCAGCCCATGAAATCAAACTGACACCACATTTTAATGCTGATCATCAGGGCTCAACCCAACTGCTTCACAGAAATGTTTATAATGAGGGTTCACAGATCTGATCCCAAAATATGCCAAACAGCACATCCTGTGTTAGTAGAAAACAAGCTTTGTTGTTGTTGCTGTTACTAGGTCAATAGCTGCTAATAGAGCTCAGATCACATTCAGGCAAAATTTACTCAATGAAACCAGCTCTTTTCAGTGTCTTAACTTTTAAAAGGCCGTAACTCAGGAAGAACTGACCACCCATCTTCTAAAACCCAGGGTTCTTTAAAGTGCCTCCTGTTGACTGCTCAGAACAGCTGATCACATTTGACTACCTTGATCCATCCACGCCTACAACTTAAGGAACCACAGTGGAAAAGGAGTCAAAGGGATTGTGATGCCTCAGTGCCCAGGCAATGGTGCCCTGCACGTACAGCTCTGTGACTCTGTTAGTAACACTCTGGCTCAAAGGCAGTGTCCCAAGACAATGCACTAGCCATTGGTTTTATTTTATTCCCTGGAAGACCCATAATTTTTAGAGCAGGCCTATGCTCTGCACTGTTCACAACTTTAAAACTGTGAGTTAAGAAAAGGGGTAAGGATGGAATGTTTCTTAAAGTCTACAGAAACAAAGGAATGGTTACAACAGCACACGACCCTTTTAGGAGATAGAGAAGACAAGGGGGAAAAATTGATCTAAAAGTTATTTACACCTCCCCACCCCTCAAGAAAAGAAGCAGAACCCACTTAAAAACAACACAGACTGAAACAAGGTGTGGTTATGAACAGGAGCAGCTTGAATGAGAGAAGAGGAAAAGGAGAGTGGGAAGAGGTGGGAAGAGTCTTACAGAAGGGATTCCTGGGAGAAGATAAATGCAGAAGTCCCAAGGGAAAGCAAAAGGAAGAAAAAGAGAGAGGAAAACAAAGTGCAGTCAGGGTAAGGGCAGAGGAAAAAATAAAGCAGGGATGGTACATCTCAACAGCATTCAGAGAACTGGTTTGCCAGTGCATGACATTGGAGACTGAGATCAGATACTTCTAGGCAGGTAAAGGTCATGCATGCCTGTCTGTCCCCAAATTTTCTGACAGTATAAAAGTATAGCAGAAGAAGGCCTAGAGGACAAAAGGAGGCAGAGCCACTTTCAGAAATAGATGCAGTGAAACTGAGCATAAAATTGTTAAACCACTGAGAATGTATGGTAAGTAATAAGCATGTTATATATAAAGCAATAAAATAAACTACATTACATCCTGTGTCACCTTTTTATTGTTTTCTTGCTCAGAATCTTCAACAGCCTAAGGGAAAAAAAATATATATACATTACCCAAAGAAAAAGCAATAGGAAACACTCACAGTAAGGAGAAAAAATCCTCAAAAAATTAATGAATTTAGCAAAAAGTAAACCCTTTTCCACTTTCCTACATGGCTCATCTGTCCCAAACACTTTCAAAAACTTGTAGCCTATTCCAAATTTGGATACACAAGATCTGAAACTCAGCCATGGGAATAGGATGAAGGATGCCAGACAGTTAAGCCTAAACCACAGCTATCATTAGATGCTGGGGACAGGAAGCTTTAGAGAAGAATGAAAGAATAACACACCCAGATAAAGATACCACAATAAAGATCATCTGATCTGGATATGCAAACTGCCAGACTCTGGAAACTGAGGGTTAAGAGTGCTGTAAACTGTGCTTGAAATGACCACATTGGAGAAGGCCTGTCTCAAGATGTTATTTGCAATGGCAGCAGTCTGGTGTCTGCCTTCAATTAAAAGCTACTAGTACTGAGAATCTTAGATAAATATTGTCTTGGCACTGCATGTACATTCCTAGAGAATAAATATCAAGTCACTGATCAGCAAAGCAGCAGAGAAGTTACAAGGACACGTGCTGAGGATGGGAGGCTAATCTGGAAAAAACAAAAAAAACCCCAATCCTAAAACAACAACAACAAAACCCCCACCCAGCCAAAACACCCCAAAACATTCAGGTAGTTAAGGACCAGATGACTTAGTAAATGAAACTACCCTAAAGCAAAGAAGTGAAATGATACTTCAGTGGGAGGATCCATAAAAGTCCTGAAGAAGTAAAGTTGTTGATTTGAAGAGATACACAGAAGGCAGGCCTGATGTCTCTGGTACTGCTACAGACATACTGCTATTTTCCACACCTACACTTTTGTCTGGAGAAAGATCCAAAGGAAACCAAACAGGAAGGAAGAAGTGGCCAAAACACTTGAGTGACAGAGGAACATGATCTGATAAAGCATCTTAGCCCTCACACATGGGCTTTTTTTCTCTGTATCAAGCAGCACCAATGTCTTCAGTGCCAGAGCAGTTGAGTTCTGAATTCCAATATTCTGTATCTAATTACCATCAACTAATATTCAAGTTACTGAGCACAGACTGATAAACTGTAATTGCCAGGTATGAGTGGAATAAAGAGAACTTTGTCCCTGGCTGCCACCTGGCTGCCTGACAGAGCCCCCCTTCAACACCACCCTGCTGCTAATCATTGTTCTATTTTGCCTTCACTGCTGCAGGTGGAAGAGAGAACCTACCCTAAGGGTTAACCATGAAAAATGATGCAGGAAAACCCTGCAGTGAAGACACAGAATGCAGCCCTGCAAAAATACTGCTGAGCAAGGAAGCTGATGTTCCACCTCTTATTAGGATTCTGCACCTGAGATGCAAAGTAAAATATCAGATGCTGCAGCAGGAAACTTCTGCCTTTAATTAGTATTTCTGATTAAATCCTCCACTTGTACACTGTTCCATACATACTGCTTCTGTTTCCTCAATGAATATATCCTACCTGAACAAGGGGAGAGCATTTTTGGCTACAAAGCTTTGTGTTCTCATGAACCTAAAGGTAAGGGGCACCTGGTGGAGATTTCAGGTTTGAATCTTCCAACAACTGCTCTGATGTTTCCACAAAACCGAGCGCCTTTTGCAACAACCTCCATGGAAAGTTTTCATAAAAATATTTATGAAAGAAGCAATCCCACCTTTTTGACACTGATGGCAACAGCTTCTTTTTGACTGTAATCATCTACAGTAAGGTCACTTCCAAATTTGTACTCAGGATGAGCTTCTTCTTCCTGGTCAGCTGCACAGAAAACAAAAAGGATCAGTGCAAAAAACCACAGCAACTGCTGTTTTCTTTGCAAGGCATGAAACAAAATGACAGCTGAATTCACAGGTTTGGGTTTGGCATTTTTTTAAACACAGGAATAAAATCCAGGGTATCAGATTTCTAAGAGCTAGTAAACTGTTTCCAAGTGCAGTAAATTACAGCTAAGGCCTGAGATGGTTAGTAAGGGAAATTTTATTTGCTGTATTTTTGAAGTAATCAGTATTTTGCTTAACAAAGGTGGAAAAAAAAAGCCAATAGTCTTGAGAAATAAGAAGAACTGATGACAAGAGTTCTTTAAATAAAGATCTATGAAGATGCCAGTGGCCAGGCTTCTTGAGTGCATTGTCAAAGTTCCTGTGTGCCCCCACTATAGGGAATTGTTCTCATTTGCTTTTAAGGTGATTTTCCATTAGAATCTACAGTACTCGAAGCTAAAAAGTAAAGGAAAAAAAATGTAAAATACATGAGAGGACCAGGTGGGAGGCTAAAGCTGGGACATTCACTATGACACAGGTCACAGGCCAGTCCTTTGGTTCAGACACTTGCAGACAGGGCATGATTACACTGAAGGTGAACATTTAAAACAGACAGGGTGGATCACACCCAAATATGTGTATTTTTCTCTGCTGGCCACATCACTGGCTCAGAGCTGGACATTTACACTGAGGAAAACTGAGGTTTGGTAAGAAAAATCCTACCCCTCATTTTATCCTTATAAAGTATAATGCAATAATCTCCTCTGCTGTTGACACAAGTGTTAAACACAGTGACAGCATGTGTTTTCCACAACTTCTTAGACTCCCTCTCACAGACAGAATGAAAATCTGTCTTGGTTGGTGCTCTAATATAACTGCTGAATAGCAACTGGAAGTTAAAATTGTCTGGGATGAGGTGGCAAGGCTGGGGTCTGTACAAATGGTCCTGCACTGAGCCCAGGCCTGCGGCTGCTGCCACAGATCCCAGGCACGTGGGTAAGGAGCACCCAGCCCACTGATCTACCACAGGCAATGCCTGAGAGCCCTTCTCCAGGAAATCCTCACCACTTTCTATCTCCTCTTCATTATCATCCTCCAGGATATTTACAGGAGCAGAAGTTTCCCCAGCCTCCATCATCTTTTTCAGAGCATCAAGCTGTTCTGTTAAGATGAAAAATAAAATTAAATTAGTTGTGACATGAACAGTTTGTAGCATAAAGAAATACAAGAGAACCATCACAAATGATTCCCTTATCCTCAGATCTATTTAATGAGTCCTCTGACTTTTCAGTTGGTAATAAAATTTTACAAAGTAAGTAAATAAGCATCAATAAACACAGGCTGTTGTTAGATCTGAAAAGTGGCCAGTAAGGGCAGTGTCCAAAGCTCACTGAAGTTAAGGAAAATATTTCACAGAAGCACAGAATCAATTAGGTTGGAAAAGGCCTCTGAAATTGAATCCAACCTCTGACTGAATCACCACCTTTGTCAATCAGAGTGGCTGAGTGCAATATCCAGTCTTTCCTTAAACACCTCCAGAGATGGTGACTCCACCACCTCTCTGGGCAGCCCATTCCAATGTCTAATCACCCTTTCTGTGAAGAAATTCTCCCTAAATTTCCATAGACTTCAAAGGTTTTTGGAGCAAGCAAGTTACTTCCTCACAGAATAAACAGCCAGCTGTCTCTTCAGTGCTTGATCCATGCAAACAGAGGCAAAGTGCTTGGACTTTCAATTGTGTTTCCATGTGCATTTCAGTTTGACAGGAGGAGCACAACCATGTATGACTGAAGCCAGTGCAAGGTCTGGGTGCTTATCTTTGAATGGAGAAGGACCAGGGTTTATCATTACAGCCATACTGGAAACTAATACAGCAACAGTATTGTTACTGAAAGAAGATAAATATCAGAACTGGCAACAACAGCAAGAAGAGCAGTCTGAAATTCCATTTCATTTCATGCTTATCCTGGAAAAACACAGCAATGCAAACAGACTGATGTTGGCAGAATTTACAAGAGATTCTATCTGCCTTATATTTCAGCTCAACCAGCAGTCTGATAAAAGTCCCAGGATTACATTCTGGGTCTGTCTGTGCCTGTGCAGCATGCTGATATCAAGGCCTAGACTGGCACTTGCATGAAACACAAGGGCAAACCAGATGTTATTTACATATAATTCATATTCTTCCAACACTAAAGTACAAACAATCTGGAAACTTTGGTAACAAAGTCTGTTTGTAGCGGTCTGGGTTTTTGTTTATTTAATATTCGACGTTACTTACTCTTTTCTACTTCAGGTTTCAGCCTTTTATTCTTTATGAGAATCTTCCTTTTGAGGTCATTAGGAGATGGTAAGGCTTTCCCTTGTTCAAGCTGTAAAACAATTCAAAGCAAATGCTTAATAATAACAACAGCTATTTGGCCCCTGTGTATCCCTGTTTGGGATTGGGATTTTAGGACAGCCATATCAAGGGACAGTGAACAAGCAGTGCCACCTCGGGCACAACCCCAGAAGGTTGTGTGACTGCAGTCACACAGTTTCCTCTGCTTCTTTCCTATCCCAGGGGGAAGCTGTGCTCAGGTAAAGCTCCTGGATGAAGGCAGCAGTCAGGTCTCCAGCCTGTGCCACCCTCAGCTGCACTGCTCCAAACATTTTCCCATCTTTCTGGCCTAGCGGGGGGCGTGGATGTGACCTGCACCTCCTTGTCAGAGGAATTCCTACTTTTCCTCCCTCCCTGAGGTTCACACAGCCCAAGGCACAGCTTAGCCCCTGGTCATTTGATCTCTAAATAAGCCACCTTTTATGGTCCCCTGGAGCTGCACTAACCCAAGTGAGGCAACTCTCACATACTTGGAGAGTGGAAATGGACTGGCACAGGGCAATGGAAAACTACCCAGTCCTCAGCTAGGCAATGAGGACTGGTTTGCCAGCAGGGTCACAAATTCAGTATTTGTCAAAGGCAAAGGGGAAGTTTCACAAACACACACAAGGAAGTATTAATAAAGTTTGTTCCAGTTTGGGGAAGGAGAAAAAATATTATTCAGGAAAGAGAAAAAGTATGAAATCCTCTGATTTCCCCCATCACATCACTGAGGCTAAGAAACAGAGATTTAGGTAAGGTAATTAGCACCCTCTCCACCTCAGGCTTGCTAAGAATATTTTTCAGGGAGTTGCTGGTATAATCACAGAATGTTCTGAGGTGGAAGGGACCCACAAGGATTATCAAGTCCAACTCTCAAGTGAATGGCCCATAGAGAGACTGAACCCACAATATGGCATTCTTAGCACCATAACAGACTGGGGTTTTCAGTGAAGCCTAAATGATACAGGAGTAAAAGGTATTTCCATAAATAGTGACACTTAGAATGACTATTCAGATACTCTTATGTCTTAATCCAAATTGGAGCTAGAGAGAAGCAGCACTCCAGGCAAACAAACAAAAGAACAAAGCACCACAAATTGAAACCGAAAAGCAGCAGAGGTGACAAACACCAACCCAGAAAAAAAACCCCAAAACAAAAAAACCCCAAACCAACAGAAAAACCAAACCAAACCAAAAAAACAAAACAAAACAACAACAACAAAAAAATCACAATCCAAAAAAAACCCCCCAAAACACCCCATGTCAACCCAGCTCCAGGAGAATGGGTGGAAACCTCCTCATGGGAGGGTAAGGCTTTTCCACACCAGCCAGGCTGGCTCAGGCAGGGAGTTTCAGCACGCTGGATGAAGAGAACACATTTGCTCCCGACAGCACTGGGGCTGTAACTCCACTAGATGTCAGTGCCACAGAGCTCATTCCTCCCAGGCTGCATTCCCAGACAAGGCCATACTTGGATGCCCGTTCGGATAAATATTTGCTTTTGCTCCAAACCAAATCTGCCTCAGCCAAGTGCCATGTCTCTCCCAAGCCTGCCTCCCTCAGTCACTAGCCCAGGTTATCAGGATCCAAGCACTTCCAAAGGACACGTTCCAAGCTCCTCCTGCCATATCTGCAATGTTTGCTCTGTGAGCGGCTGGGAACTGAATTCACCCATGAGGAGGAAAGGACCCCAAATGCAGAAGGCTCAGCAATGCTATGGAGAACAGGCAGCTGAGGCTAAATACTGGCCCCTAAGGTAGAGGCATGGCAACCTTTGGCCAGCTCTATTTTAGGCTTCCCAAAGAGCTGCTGGAAGCTTTTTGTGAGGGATGTGGGCAGCGTGCTACAAACACCACAGGGGGACACTGCAGATTCAGTTCTTTGGGATGCACTTTTCAGGGCAAACACCTGACATTCACCAAGCCTTGTGTGCTGCTGCCCCTGCAACATGCAGGGAAAGCCAGGAAAGGCAAAGCTCTAGGGATGCTAATGCCAGGAGCACCCCTGGCCAGGGCACTGAAAGGTAAATCAGAATTTCTTGCTGTGGTCCCCCAGAGCACCACAGAGCACCTGCAGGCTTTGGGGGACTGCTGGCACACAGTGAGCTCCTTGTGAGGAGCAAGGAAGGTCTGGAGGAGGAGTAGCAAGCACTGTGTAACAAGCTGTTAAGCCTCTAACACTGTGTTTGTGAAGGAGTGTCTGTTGTTATCTCCTGCCACGCAGGAGAGTGCAGTGCATGTGGATTACAGTGCACTTCAAAGTCCAAATGAGACTGCAGGAAACTCTTGGTGATTAATTTAATTCTTAATGCAGTACTGGGGCCACCTAGACTGCAGGACCTGACCTGGAGCATGAAACATGCAATGTGCAGCTGAAGGAAAATATTTCTTCAGCTGAGATCATGCAATTTATAATTAATTGTTATAATGAATTGTTTTTAAACAGTGACTGGCAATTTCAGAGTGAGGTATGAGCTGCAAAGACAACGTATGTGGTGTATTTTATGTGGGTGCTGATATTACGTCACACCTCAAGAGGGGAGGATTTCCCCAGGCTGCTTGCCAGAGCCCTGTACAGAAGAGATTAAACAAATCAGATCAAAACAAGTTTGTACCAAAAAGCACAGCCACCCAAAACCACTAGTCATTTCTGAAAGCACAGGACTGGCAGTGAACAGCACTAAAGGTGATATGATCTCAGTTTATCATCTCTTTCAAATAAAACTAACACAAAAAATAGAGAGACTGGCAAAATGCAACATACTGGATGTGATTCTAGAGGCTGCTTCAACAGGAGATCTCCAAAAAGATCTTCACAGTATTTTGACATCTTGTACTGTTGATATTTGCTGGAAAAGATTATGACAGTTAATTTTTAAATATAAAAAAGAAATCACTATCACTCAGCACAAAAGAATAATACAAAGTAATGTAGACATCCCAAATTGCATACTGCCCACTTTGTTTCAACTGAGAAGTATTACTTTACTGTAATTATACTGTCAATAAAAGTCTATTATTTGAAACAGATAGATTTAACAAGACCTAAAAAGTAGAATAACTGAATCTCACACAGCTAATGGAACATCCAAATACATTTCACGGCTTTATCACAGATAAAAGTCTATTGCCATTATTAAGCTACATAAAGATTGATTAGTATATTAATGGTATATTAAGTGACATTCAGCATGCCTGCATACCTCCCCCCCACACACACTTTTCAAGTATTATATCACAGTATTTGAAACTGTATCTTCTCTCTCAGACAATGCACAGTTTAAAAATTAAAAATGGACACTCCATACCTGCAGTGATTTTCAAATGAAAGAATGACAGGATACTCTGATGTAACAAATGCTGTTTCCTTAATGGCTTGAATTACATCCTATAAAAAAGCAACAAGAGGATACAAGTTAGAATGGATCAAATGAAAAACATAATAAAAGGGATTTTTTTGTTATTCACCCCACCCTAAGAAACACAGGGCTGTCTTAAATGTGCAAACCAAGAGAGGAGAAAAACCCCTGTGCTCTTGATGCCCCACAATCTTCCTGCACCTGCAGCAGAATGACAGCTTCACCCACAGCCATCAATGGATCTGCTGCCATCACCTACTGCCAGGGAGAATTCCTATTCCCAGTTTTCCACAGCTGAGGAACTTCTCAGACAACAAAGAAGACAATTATTCTGCGGTGCAAAGGGCCCCAGGACATGAAGAAGTGGTGTAAAAGCAGCAGGCCTGCTCCCTGCAGTGTCTGCAGAAAGGCAGACGGAGCACAGGGCTGGGTGATGCAAGGCAGAAACGAGCCCCAAAGTCTGGGCCAAAAATCCTGCCCAACTCAGTCCATCACACAGCAGCAGCATTCCAGTGCTGAGGAGAGGAGGGTGCCCTGCTTGGATTGCTGTCCAGGGCTTCCCTTTGGGGTTTGCTGCCAGGTGTAGAGACCAGGCATTTACCTTGAAAAGAATGTCTGTGCACATTGCTTTTCCATGGGTTATTATTGGTTCTTGGTCTTCACCTTTGCCATCCCAACAGTCCAGCTCGACACACCTAAAGATCCAAGAGAAATAAACTTTGTGTTTTATTACAGGTGAGCTACCTGGGACATGTTTTAGCAGTGATGGGCAGAGCAGTAAGTTGCAAATCAGTTTTGGGCATTGCACAACTCTTCCTAAGCTGTACATGTGTTATTTCAGATTTCTATAACTTTGGATATACCACCTTAAATACGGAACGTGTGAGTCAATATATTCTCATCTGGACAATAATGTCTTCAGCACTGTGTCACTCTTCTTATTCTCACTCTAGTAAGTCAAGAAATTAAGCAGGAAATCATAAATTTCCTGATTCTCATTAAAAACTTCTCACATATAAACTTCATAATTATAAAGCAGAAAGCCCTGTGAAATTCTTCAGCTGTCATTCTGAGATCAAATTTCTGTTAACTTTCTCACAAACTCTCCTTGTATCAGTTTCTATATTCCTCTGCCTGGAATTTTGTGAGAAAAATAAGATTCTTAAACAAACACACGTGTTTTCATTTGCCACACTAACATATTTACACATTCAATTGTACAACAGATCAACACCAAGGTACATGACGTTGTATTTCTAGTTTAAAGTATTAGATTCAGAAATATTTATTATCTCCAGCTCCCAACCTGCATCCAGCCAAAAGCACTTGTCTGTACATCTCCACGGAAGACTTGCCACCAAACTGCCTGCCTGTTAAATAGGTATTGTGAGAAGAACTGATGAAATAGTGAGCCAGAGGATGGTCCATTTCTTGATATAATTCCAAACGGTCTAAGAAAACTGGGGCATTTTCATCTGACATCAAGTATCTGCAAAACCCATCGCTGGATATGACACCTGGAAGGAAGAAGAAGGCATGGTAAATTATTACCAGACATTTAGGATCGACAGGAGCCAAACCATCTCAGAGAGCAGGAATTCTAGCACAGAACCTGGTATTTACACAGGTTCCTGCACCCTTCCTCTGCTCCAGGCTGACCAGCAGCTGGTGCAAAATGTGCCATCATGTTCCCAGATAACCAAATTAAAAATCAGCTGCCCACCAGTTCAACACCTGAGGTCCAGCACTCACCATCAGCAGAACTAAGGCAGCAAAAGGAGGTGAAGAAGGTAAATAAGTAATGACATCTCCCCAGAAAAGTCCCAACAATTTTGATCTCTGGGACTTTCTAAGTCAGGGATTGTGAGCTTGCAAGCTTCTATGGCTCTTTTCTCCCCTCTTTCATATTCCATCCTGTGCTACATCACTGTCAACCAACTTGTGCAGAGACTGTTTCCCACTGACAGAAACATTAGGAAAGTCTAAAATACCTCCCAGCTTACTGTTCGAAATGCACATTCACGCTTTTGTAAATGAAAGCAGAAATCAACAATGAACATGGGACATACAGGAATTCAAAACACAGAACTCCTAACACCTCTTTCTCATCTCTCTGCCGGTCTATGCTTCAACAAAGCACAAAAAAAATACAAATCAAGGGGTAATTTCTAATTACACCAAATTAGGAATAATTAGTATGGCAGTTTTTATTAAAGAGGCCAAGAGCCTGCAACATGAAAATCATCTGTGATAGGGAAGAAGGGATTACTCACAAAGAGCTGCTGCAGGGAATGGTTACCTGGCACTAATTTTGACATCGCTTTCTCTGAAGTAATTTATGAACACTTAGCTCCATTGTTAAGGCAAGGTGGCAGCAGCCCTATTTTTATTTTCTTTAAATCTATTTTTCTCTTATACAGAAAAGTGGAGTGATCTCTGTTTCCATTCTACTCCTAACTTTCTGAAAAAATCCTCTACTGGAGCTTAAATTTTCTGTGCTTGGTGTCAGCCAGAGGTGAACTGTTCCAGAATGTTTTTTACTCAAGTCCTCTTGGCTGATTCTGAGCATGAAAGAAAGGGGGCAAAAGGGAATTTTCAACTTGAAGAATGGTTTTATTTTGCTATCATCATGTACTTTAGAGCAGCAGCACAGCGTATCTCAGATGATACATGCTCCTAGTGCATCATCTTGTGGAGAAATGTCACAGCTGGATGGATGTTCTAGACAGAACACAGCTGAGACCTCAGCAGTTTAACAGAGCTCTGTGTGTTCAACAGCTCAGACTTTGTGTTTTTGACTTGCACTCACCAGGTGGAAGAATTGGGGTTTGTAGTGTTCCTGAGCCGATCCTGGTTACTGAACTGCCCAGCATTAACTTGTTCAGCTTTACTCACTCCTGTCACTGAAATGGGACTGAGGAAGAGTCAGCTGCTTATTGCTACTAGCACAGAACCTTTTTCAGCCTCGTTTCTTAAACTACATGATTTAGTAAAAAAAAAAACCCAAAGAAAAAAAGGGCTGTCCTCAAGTATTTTGCTCAACAGCAAAGTTTATCTAAGAAGGCAAAAGAAGCTGATGAGAACAGCCAGGGCTGAGATCCCTGGAGCAACACTCAGAGGGGACTACTGTCTTCTTGTTATTCTCCATAACCCCATCTCTGCAAAGGGTTTTCCACATTTACTGAACACCATCATTTATTATCGATAAATTTTATTTATTCACAGAAATAAAAATCAATCAAAGAAGCTAAATAATTAGCCATGGTTAATGGTTTTTTCCCATTTTAGATTTATTTCCACCTTCAGAAAATATGTTTTTACACCTTCCACTCTAAACAGGTTGCAGCTACATTAGCACACCTTCCTTGTGTTGGAAAGCATTTAAAATACACTAGCACCAAGAATCAAAGCTAAATGTCTTTAAAAATTATAAATAAAATGGGATGGAGCTGACAAAAAATCAATTAACACTTTGAGAATTGACTTCATCTAGAGAAGGAAGGAAAGCCTCAGGCTTTACCAGGGCAGGCTTAGATGCTGCCTCCTTCTGTTGCCTGCTTTGCACATCCCTCACCCACAGAGGCTGCAGCACTGCTGGATGTACAAATACAAAACCTTGATCCATGAGCCTAAATGTCTGTGAAAGAGGATTCTTGTTAGGATGGGCTTTGCAAAGCTGCAGGCTCCTCTCTGCTTGTCACAGCAACAGCAACCTAGCGAAAAGGGCAAGGGAAAGCAACATTTTTCATTTCTGCAATTGATCCCAACACAGTCAAATGGCTCAGAACTGGGAACTAAGTTCAGCCACTGACACCTCCCACACTCACAGCAGCTCAGGACATGAGCAGCCCAAGAATGCCTTGCAGGTACTTCTTGCAACTCTGCTTGGAGAGAACATTTTTCAAATCATCCACTTAAAGCATCCTGTTCTGAGCCAGGCTGATGCCCTCAAGCACTAGAGAGATTATATCATAAGAAGATGGATGCATATGGCAATTTCTTTTGTATTTTTTCACAGTATTTGTACTTTGCAGAGCTTTGCAGTCTCTCTGAGACCCTGACCCCAGTCATTTGCACACTGCCTTGTTGCTGGAAGGAGTCTCCTCTGTTCCATATTTACTCAATGCAGCCTCTCCCTTTTCTGTCAGGATTTGTAGCCACACTCTAACCTGGATCAGGATAATAATCCTTCTAAAAAACCCTGATTTTGAGGGGGAGGTATTTTTTCAGCAGAGTAGTTTCCTGGTCCAGTACCCTACACAAGTGCTTGTCCCCAGACCACAGGGACTGTAAACTCCCTTTTGAAAGTCTGAGTGCTTCAGAACAAATTTCCTAAATGCCTAAACCCAGTGAATCCTGAATTCCCTCCCCCATTTACCTTTCCTCTTCAAGTCTTCATCTGGCTCATACGTCTCAATGATCTGCATTGCTCTTTTTGTGTCATAAAAGGGAAATAAAATTTCATTGAGCCGAGGATCTCGTTGATGCTAAGGTTAGAAAACAACGGAATTCAGCAAAACAATATAGTGCATGGCTATCATCCAAGAGCATTTCATTACTGCAGATGAGAAAGAAAGAAGTGGACATTTACAA